>WYDI02008231.1:0-39587 GCA_009867235.2 Psittacus erithacus | reverse complement strand
TGTCTCTCCAATTTAGAGACAAGGATGTCGTGTGGGACAGTGTCGAATGCTTTGCACAAGTCCAGGTAGATGACATCGACTGCTCCGCCCCTGTCCATCAGTTCCATAGCCCCATCACAGAAGGTCAACAAATAGATCAGCTCCACCTGAGCTTCTTTGTCAAGAGCAGAAGGAGAAGGGGGAGTAACAAATCTGAGAATCCCCTATGCAAGGATTCTTTATTAGTGAGGTAGGGAAGGTAGACAAATGGTGAAACACTCTCTGTACTGTGAAGTGTCAAGGCTGCTAATGGCCTGGGATGGAGCTGCAAAATACTGTCTGATATTGGTGAGTCCAGTCCCCCTCTCCCAGTCTGTATTTATAACAGAGTTTCCAAGGATGCCATCCTGCTTCAAAGGCATCTGAAAATCCCTGACTGTTTCTGGCCCTCTCCTGAGTATTTCACTTCCATAAGCCCTTACGCCAGATAAAATGTTTGGGTTAGAAGGGACCTTAAAGATATCTATTTCCAATCCCCCTGCCATCAGCAGAGACACCTTCCACTAGACCAGGTTGCTCAAAGCACCATTCAGCCTTGAACACTGCCAGGAATGCAGCAGCCACAGCTTCTCTGGGCAACCTGTGCCAGTGTCTCAGCACCCTCACAGGAAAGAACTTTTTAATATCTAATCTCTATCACCCCCTTTTCGGTTAAAGCCATTCCCCCTTGTCCTATCACTACATAGCCTTGCAAAAACTTCCTCTCCAGCTTTCAAGCTTAACACTGACTACAGGAGCACTACAAGGCTGCACCTGACAGAGTCTGTGCTACCCAGCTACACACCTAAATGGAGCAAATGGTAATGGAGAGGTATCACTGCTGGCACAGCTACACCAGCCTCTGAACAAAAGGCGATGAGAGTCATCTTCTGCTAGGTTTTGTCAGCACAGCAATGTGAAATGCAAGGTGTGAAGTTGTCATAATCTAAACTGATACAGCTATAGTTTAGGACTTTGTAGTGCAGACCAACCTGTCTAGATCTTGGTCTTGTTGACCCTGTTATACACCTGTGCTGCTAGAGAATAGAGTAACAGGCGCTGGAGAGTGGGGAAATACTTCAATATCCCATCTTGAACAACACATACGTAGCTGTACATGTTAATTCTACTCACAGGATTACTGACAATGAGATGCCCCATTGCACTAAATAATTTTTTGTTGTTCACATAGACAAATTCTCACCTTATTATGATGAGAAAACGTCAACAAAGTCAGCTGCGGTGGTTACTCACTTGAGGAGAACAACTACAACTCTATGTGTAAATGAAGCCTTTCTAAATATATTAAAAACTCAGAGTAGTCACCATATAATGCTTTGAAAACAATTTCTAGGCTATTATCATCACTAGAACTGACATCAGGAGATACCTCAAAGATGCTTTCACACACTGCACAGTTGATAGCTCCCTATATTAGGCTATAGAACTATTTCAACATATTTTTGGGCTATATTCAGAGATGAACTACACATCTTATTTCTAGAAAATCTACTTTAAATGCAACTTCTGGAGAGATTTTGGCATTAAAGTTATGCATAAAAATAATAAAAAAAGGGAGTTTTTGGGCAAGAATGCCTTCGCTGCTTTGATTTATAAAGTCTTCTGCGGTTTCCATGCCTGCTAATTTATAACCATACGGGGTTACAAATTCACAGTGAGTGTATGTGACTGGCTTTGAAAATGGACTGCATTTACATTACATATATGGATGCAAAGAATACGAAAAAATAAGGGAGACAACCTGATCTCTTTCATTTTCCAACACAGACTGAGACCCATATAAGGACAAGCAGCAAGACCAAAGGATCCAGCATAAAAATGCCCACTGAGATGTTGAGATAAAGATGCAGCTTCCTACAGCAGGATCTGATTTTTTTGTTTTTTGGATTCACCCCTGATTAAATATAAAGTTGGCTGCAGCCTGTTCTATATTGGCCAAAGCAAATAAACCCCAGGGGATCCCAGTAACCTGCCAGTCTGGCCCCCTGTTCCATATATAATATGCCACTATTTCAGTTAGCACTGTTAACTTGATTTTCAGGCAGACAATAATTTTCTCTGGAGACAAAATGAGAGAGAGAGAGAGAGAGAGACAGGCAGAAAGAGAAGGAAAAAAATAATCCGTGAGTGCTGGAAACACAGAATAGTCCAGATTCAAAGAGAAATTTAGTTCTGATTGTTTTATTTACCAGCAGGCAGCCCTGAATACAAATACACACTTAAGGGAAGGCTAAAATATTTATCACTACGTGATCTGGGATGGATTCAGTATTATCCTAATTGCTTGCAGCAGAAGACTAGCAGATAGCTTTTAGACCTTTTTGATCTCTTTATGTAGTGCAAAGCATTAGCTAAACGTTCCCTACTTTTGAAGGCTTTGAACAAGAAGCACCCATCTGTGAAACCAATAGTGTAATCAACAGGCTCCCTGACATGTCAGCAATGGTGAAATGCTGACCGGTTCTGGTGGTGTACGAACAAAAGCTGCGAATTGTATATTAACAGCAATCAGTCACACACATGTGTGTACGTGCAGCCAACAAACCAAATGCTTGTTCTCAAAATAAGAGAATAAGACAAGACAGGTTTCTGAAAATAAATCAGTGAGGCATCCAGGACAAACTCCAGCTATTAGAGTAAAACAAATTATTAAGCAATACCACTGTAAGGTAAAACACCTGACAGTCAAAGACTTCAATGCACTTACATTAATTAGCAAAGGGGGATGTTACTCTGCCCACTGTAGGCAAAGGCAGCACTGCCAAGTTTCAATAGGGACAGGACTTAGTTTTTCCCTAGAATGTACAGAAGTGTAATCAACACAGTTCTTTGAAATAAATCCATTTTCACTGACGAGTGGTAACACACTTATTCTCTAGCATTCATATGCTGCTATATTTTATTAGGCAGTATACAGTGCCTAATAAAAGCAAATAAACCCAACTCAAATCTTTGGCACTGAAATCTCACCCTTTCGGAGGATATTATACATCATCTATAATTAAAAAAGTACTAAATCTAAGTATTTAGCAAATGGCTTAGTACCAGATATATGTCAGGCGCTGGGTTGAGTGCACATGACAGCACCTCTTGGTTCAGTGGACATCTCTTATGATAGAGAACTGTTCCTTTGGTACAGGCTGTGACCCCACAAAGAGTCTCAGTGACTCATTGCACTATCAGAACAGACAACTATTACAAAATTTAAAAAAATGAGAACGCTGCCAGTCAACTCTCTTGGGGGAGTCTGAAACCCAACAACCCTGCTTCAGTAACTGGTTCCTTGGTCTATATAACCATCGAATGTTTTGGGTTGGAAGGGATCTCAAAGATCACCTAGTTTCAACACCCCTGCTACAGATAGGGACATCTTCCATTAGACCAGGTTGCTCAAAGCCCCGTCCAACCTTGAACACTTCCAGGGATGGGACAGCCACAGAGCAAGCTGATCCAGTGCTTCACTCACCTCAGTAAAAAATTTCTTTCTAATATCTAAACTAAATATCCCCTCTTTCAGCCTAAAGCTGTTCCCCCTTGCTCTGTCACTACATGCCCTTGTTAAAAGTCTCCCTCCAGTTTTATTATAGCCATCTTTTAGGTACTGGAAGCTGCTCTGAGGTCTCCGCAGAGCCTTCTCTTCTCCAGGCTGAACAAGCCCAGCTCTCTTAGCCTGTCTCCATAGCAGGAGTGCTCCAGCTCTCTCAGCATCTCTGTGGTCTCCTTTGGACTTGCTCAAGCAGGTCTTACATCCTTCTTGTTTTGGGTGTCCCAGAGCTGAACGTAGTACTGCAAGTGGTGTCTTCAGCAAGTGTCTCTGGCTGCACTCCTGTTTATTCACGATTACAGAAGTAACTAAAATAGTTAAATCCAAAGCTGTTAACTTACCTAAGAATCATAAATGACTACAGGTTCAGAAAAAATGATAAATAAGCTATTTTTTTGTGCCCCATGAGCTTTAGGAACATGGTATCATATCTTAAAGCCATAATTTGTGTCAGATTTCCTTTGTACATCTCCCTACCTACAACATTTGCAAATCTCTAGGTTCTACCTGTCCTAGTGATATGAAAGACTTGCTAATTGTTTCTTTTTTTCTTTTATAAGCACTGTAAAGTTTTCAGAGTTTAACACTGTTGTAGCTGTTTAAAAAACATTTTATAAAATGATCTCCTTACTTCTGCCAAACTCGTGTTTCCCCATAATACTGTAACCTGGAGTTCCAAATCTTTAAAACAAACTTTTTAGTATTTAGTATTAGTATTTTTGTATACATACTAGCAAAGTCACTTTCTAGTATCTGTGGTGCCTGGATAGTGAGTTTGGACAGTATGGCAAGAGAACATGATCTGTGACTGGCTGATAATGTAAGAAACCATTTAACTGTGAATGTTTATATTCATAGAGGAACAATTTATCAGTATAGTAAGTGTTTAAGTAGCCACCTTACCAAACTCAGAATAATATATAAAAAAAGACACTTTTGAGAAGTCTGTTGAGATTAGAGGACAAAGATTTATTTAATGAGTATTAAAATTTATGGGCTCTCTAAGAATTAAGCAAGCTTATAATGACTATTTTGAGAGCTGAATGGCTTTCACATAATAAAGATGGTTGATAAGGCTTGGCTAAAACATTTCAAATACAAATGAAAACAAAGGAACACCTCAGAAAACACAGTGATTAAGTCAAAATTTCAACTGTGAAGGCAATATACAAATTTCACAATCATTTCATAATCCAAAAATGCTAGTAAGACCAACCCGCAAAGGTGCTGAACCTATGAAAGGATGACAACAGGCAATTTTGAATCTAGACAAGCATGAAAGAAGCATGTTTTTCTCCTTCTGTGTAGTTATGGAAACAGAGAGATATAAAGCCCCTCCTAACCGAACAAGGGCTTTTTTCCTCTGTCTGCTCCTATCCGCAACTTTACAGCTGTCACCACAAGTCATCCTGCTCGCTCCTGCAAGCCAGCAGGCAGCAAGCAGGCATCTAAGGAGAGAAAAGAACAAAAGAGGCTGCAATACAGCGTCAGTTCAAATGACAGCCTCACCAGGGCTCCAGCTTGCACTGCAAAGACGAAGTTGTAAAGTTTTATGAAAGAATTGAGGTAAATTTCTTTTCTAGAGGTCTTAGCGGGAAAGCAAAGATCTATTCTAATTTAAGATACTAGCATCTTCTCTTGCTAATGACCAAAATATCTAGACCGATACCGCCCCACAGCAGCAGTTTGCAGGATGACAGGGGTCCATAAAACCACTTGCACTGTTCTGAAAAGCCATATGCAGAGTAAAACATTAACTGCTTCCAGTTTTGAATCTCAGTGTTAAAGATAGTGAAATGTAAGAAATATCATGGGCTGACAGGGATCTTAAAGACGTTGAAACCGTGCAGATCTGAAGAGAGGACATGCAACATTTTTAGGTGAACTGAGAATAATGGGATCTAACTTAGATAGAAGATTTATGATGGGAATTGATTTGTCTGTCTCACAATGAAAATCAGAAATGTGCAGAAGTCGGTGATGTACAAACTTCCCCTGGTACACTATGTTTAGGGGAAGTCACATTGGTATCCTCATCAATTCGTTTCTTCAGCTTAAACTAGAATATAATCTAGGGTGCCAAATTTAAAATGGAAATAGATGTCCATCTCTAAGGTACTGTACTGATCTGTGACCACCAGAACAAGGCTTATTACTAATTTGGAGAAGAGGGCTGCCTTTGATGTCCTCTCAAAGGGCGGATGCTTTTTTGCAGCCTTAAATTCAGTGATGGGATCTCCAAAAGGGACATACAGAACTGGAAATGCAATAACCACCATTTATTGTCTGCGGACTTTGTAATTTTTATTTTGCATTATTTGAACACAAAACAGTTTGTGATTATTTACTTCATTTCCAATGATATTTTCCCCTATGACACAGAGTAGAACCTGGGGTATCTAACTAATGTGAGCTGTGTGTTTGAACTGATTTCAGGAGAGATAATTATTATAATTTAGTTTATTATTTCTCATTTCTCTAAACCACTAATTTTCATATATCATATACATATTTATGAAAATGGTGGTAGTTTCAATTAATGCTATGGTATTAGCAGTTTATATGTGCAAACGAACAACCCTGGGAACAAACTCATTAAAAATCTATGGCTAAACTTCAAAGGCTTCAGGATTTTACCTCTCATATACTTGCCCTCTCCCTGCCCTGGCTGCAGAAGTCTAACGTGTTTAAAAAGAACAAATATTTAGCCGTGCAAAAGCTGCCCTTTACATTTCACAGGAAATGTCAGTATTTCAGAAGTTGTTTTTGTCCTCCCAAGTGTCTGTGACCCTTTCTGTGGACTGAAGATTTCATATACAGGGTTTTAAATATGAAAATGGTTCTTAATTTTATTTTTTTCCTGTTTGTATATACGTTTTTCTCTTGCTTACTAAAATATGACAATATGGCACAACTGTCATGTTTCACTGCACTGATATCTTTAGGTTAGCTTGGAAGCACTTTTCTAGGTCATTATTCTTAATTAATACAATGAATTTGTATATTTTTATTCAAAATGTCAAACTTTTAATCATAACACAAATATGAAACATTGACCTAGAAAACAGGATGTTTCTCTGGTACTAAATAGCAACAACATAATTAAAAGCATGACATTCAAAAATGAAAATAGATTATTTGACCATTTTACATCTTAATGAACAATCATATCTACTTGCTATTTAAAGTTTATTAAACTGAATTAAAAATATAAAATACATTTTGAAACCACATCATCTCTTGTAACAAATTCTGGAAATATGTACCTTGCTAATGATGGTTAAATGGCTTCTAATTAGTGTGATTGGGAAAAAAAGCTGATTGAAATGGTGTCTTACAGCACAAAATAGTTTCAAGGACAATTTATTTCAGCGAAGACACTGCCAATACTACAGCAGTCAGAAATTATTTATCTACAATCAGTGCTTGCTTTAGCTCAGTTATGGCTGTGCTGTAAGTAGGAAAGTTAAACTGATGCAAAGCCATTTTAAGTGACACAAAGTGTTTACCAGTTCTAACCAACACACCAGCTTAACTGAGAACAGACTTTGGTTCCTACTACTATACTGTAAAATAAATATAGTTATACAGACACATATTTGCAATACCATCAAAGGAAAATTGTTTCTTGACTTCCCAACACTTGTTAACTTTAATTTTCGAGTCAGCTTAATTTATACCTTGGGTTTTGTTTAGTTTTCCTTTTTTTCCTTTAGCTGTTACACTTTTATTTTTCAACTCCCCCTTGAACACTCGCAATTTTCTCCTAGCAGTATTTTTTTAAAGGTAGTAATGTATCATTGAAGAATGTGATTAAGATAATTCAGTGCATTCCTAAGGACTTTAAACTGCTAGACTGAAGTGTAATTTGGGTAGGCTGCCACTTTTTTAAAAAATGCATAATGCTGTAAGTGCAAAATAAAACTGAAGATGAAGCAGCAGCTCTGGGGTCCTTGTCTATAAGAACTCTAAGAAATGAAGACAAAACCCCAACCCCAAAACACACACACAAAAAAACCCAACCGAAAAAAAAATAGCTTAAACTTTTCGAAATGCCCGAGTAACTTTTGAGCCTGGGACTTAACAGCTCTTGAACATTTAACCTAAAATTATAGAATTTGTCATGGGGAAATAACATGGTTTCCCCTGAAATAATAGGGTCAAACTGCTTTTAACTAATTAAGTAATGTCAAAGGTTAAAAAGATAAAGCTGGGAAGAAAATACCTACTCTGTAAAACAGCCATTCATCAGAGCTTTAAATCTCTGCTTGTTCTGCAAGCAACAGTCTAAAAGGACAGCTACACATAAAAGTAAGACACCCCCTTGTGTAAAGGACTACAACATTATTTTCTTAATCACATTAATTTTACACCATTTTAACAACAATCCTTAATATTGGTTTAAGAAGTCAGAGATCAGAACTGGAAGTGTGAACTCTAGCTATTATTATGTTTTTTTAACTTCACAGTTGATGGACCCAAAAAGTAGTCCAAACCAGTTCTTTCATGGTCTTTAGTATTCAATCTATAAATGAGGAAAATGAATATAACTCTTTAAAACCAACTGTGGAGTATCGAATAGAGCTTCTAGAAGGGAAAAAGATATTCAATACATGAGTCGGTTTGACTCGTCTTGAAGAACAATCTTTTTCAAGTCTTTTCTGAAAGCAAAAAGAGAACAGAATGTGGTTGCTGTATATTCACATATTTGGTGGTGCACTGAAACAATGTCTTCCCTATGCCACAAAATAAAAAGCCACAAAGACTTCCAGTATGTCGAACTTAAATGTATTTATTTATTTTAATATATAACAAGCTAGCTGCTGTAGATTTGTATGGAATCTATTAACAAACAAGATGGCTGATTATATTTTTTGGTATTTTACTTCTTTCCTTGAGAGAAGAAAGCCAAGTAGACTTACAGGCAAAATTCAGAGAAGGGAAGCTAGGAATAAACCTAGTGAAAAGATATCCTGGAGCAGGACAACCACAATGTGAGACTACAAAGCAAGAAAACAGATTAAAGAAAAAGAGAAAATGAGAACAAAAACAAAAAGAAAAGAGAAAAAGAAAAAGAGAAAAGGAAAAAGAGAAAAAGGAAAAGGAAAACAAAAAGAGAAAAAAGAAAAAGCAAGAAAAAATAAAAGGAAGAGGAAAAGAAAACGAAAAAGAAAAAAAGAAAAAGAACCTGGCGTTTTGAGGTACTGTGCCAATGGAAAAGGCACAATGGAAGGCATGTTCTTAAGTGCCAAAGGTAGAGGTCAAGACCGCAATGAAAATCTGATACTGTTAACTGTGCAAAGCAGATTTGTTTTAGGACTGTGCCAGTGGCAGACATCAGCCGCAAATGATCAAAGACATTGTTTTATGTTGTGAAAAACAAGCACCACCTCACATATACATACTAAAAGGGATCCAGAAACATTTAATAGTTTTCATGCTGGAGTTAGAGCCTCACAGACCAGGCTAACTCTAAAATAATGCAAGCATAAAAGATTTTTAAAAGTTACACAACTTCCTAAGTGACAGGTATGAAGAGAGAAACCCTCTGCTACATTGGATCTTCCTCAAAGAGACTTTTGTCCTCCCATGAAAATAGAATTATAACTATGCATCTGTGGCAGATGTTAGTATATGAATATTTATATATCCAGAGGATATTTTAGTCTACCTCACCAGGCATGTTAATATTTGAATAGATTAATCAAAGCACTGAGTACATGAAGCAAACTGCCCCCTCACCTTCTCATAGACGGATGTGGTTCATATCCTGAATGATGTGATGGTCCCAATGTACTCAGCCCCAAAGCTCATGCCTGCATCACCTCATCAGGTACCTTCAGGCCACAAAAGGGAGTGCAGGGTAGCAGCACTGGGTTTTAGAAGGACCCAGGGCATGACAGAAAACCAGGACAACATAGCATGGTGATGTGTGTGATTGTTAGCTCAGGATGAAATGCAGGCTGGTGCTGTGCTTAAGCTAATAGCTCATTCCTCTAGGAAGGACTTGCAGCTGGTTCACAGGTATAACTAGCCTGCACTTGGACCTGTGAAAACACAGCCCTGGCACTGCATGGTTTGCTCCATCAGCTTAGATTGCCTTTGATTCAAATTGCTCCAAATCACCCCTCTGGAATCTAAAGCAAAGCACCACACATGTCCCAGAGCACTGGCCATGATGGGCTACTGGAAGCTTCAGCAATAAACCTTCAATGTATTTTTTTCATGGAGCTATAGAAAATTCAGAGTTTGCATGAACAGCAGCAACACAACGGAACTTTTTAAATCAGAACTGAACTAAGACTCTTTTTTAGAAACATGTTATGTAGGCACTCACACACACACATGAAAGGTGCTGACATTACTGTGGGAGGAATCTAAATGGCATTAAAGCAAGACTACACTTCAAATTGCTTTTCATGCCTTAAAAACCAGCAAAGGAGAACAATGTACTGTACATGTCTATTCATTTCTGCGAGACTGGAAAGTAACACAACTCTTGCCCTTTTATCAATTTCAAGTTGAATTATGCATTTCATATACCCATTTTCAGGTTTATAACTTCACGTATATGATATACATGCACTGGCAATATGTATTGTTAACTCAGCCTTATTTTGCAGTACTAACAGTATCCTACGTGGATCAATGTTTTAAATAAGAAGAATCACAGATGTCTTTGAGTGATGGAAAATAACTAAGCTATCTTTATTAAAATCTTTATTTATTATTTTTCAATAAGAAGTGGGGCATTCTTGGAAAATCTACACAATATTTAAGGAAAACATCTGAGCAGGTTTTTTTTTCCTCAAGACTGGGAAATACTAGAAGCTTCTTTGATGTGTCAGCTTTGACAGTTGTTACAGTCCACTTCTGTTCGCACTGCAGCAAACAGCTGAGGATGCAACTGCTTTCCTTGTGCTCACTGGTCCCTCAGGTAGAGGACAGGAGAGCACTCCTCAACATCCTTCTTATTAAGGCTGAATTGTGATAAATACACTTGCATACTTTTACACAGAGTACATATTTTGGGCTGAAAATGAATCAAATCTACATTTAGCTGTGTAAAAGGCATTTAGCCTTAAATTTCTTATTCAGGCTTCTTCCACAGACACAGGCACCTCGAGAGGTGGAGTCGTCTCGCGTCCTTGGACATCTGTTTCAGCAAACCTGGGCTTCCCCCAGGATTGTCCATCTCTCTCTATTAAGTACAAAGGAAGGCTAGCTGATTAGCTTTGATTAGGTGTCTGCATTTTTCAACTCCTTTGATCCAGCTGGGTTGATTCTCATCTACTGAAAGGCAGAAATTGCTGAGGGCTGCCTGCATGGCTCCCAGTGGGCAGGGAGCACTAGGAACAGGAGCCACTGGCATGACGGACACCAGAGGTATGCTGGCCGCTGATTAGGACAAAAAGAGATGTCCTAGTGTGGGGAAAATCAGCACGTGACTTTTTTTCACTATTTGGGAAGACGGGGGGAAGAACTGAAGAGGCTTCTGAAGCCATAAAAGCTCTGAAAGCTCTGAAAGCAAAAGCATGTGAACTGAATGCAAAGAGGGAAATGGGAATTCAAAGAGAAAGAGAAGGAATTTTAGGGTTTACTTTTGACAACCAAACTGTTGGTCTGGGCATAACTGAGATGGAAAACTGTTACAACCCAAAGGCTGGGTGACTGCTTTTGAATAGTAGCTACATAAAGCAAACCTTAATTGGTACTGTTTTGTTCCTGGCCTATTCTATTGCAACTTTCATTACAAAATTGCCATTCAGAGCCTGGGAATATTTGCCATCCAAAATCACGTTGAAGAAATAGAGTAATAATTCTTATATCCACAGAGACTGAGGAACCACAGTAGCATATCAAAGAGAGGAGAGAGTGAGCTAGATATGCATAGGAGACGATTTATTTCTTTAAAAGCATTCAGAAAAGGTTGTCTTTAATCTGAACTACTTTTGCCAAAAAATAATGATTTGAATAAGCACCAAATGAAGTGCAGCTTAAGGCTTTGATCTTGTTATGTGTTTACACCACCCCACTTCTCAATGGCTTCACCATCCCCTGCCACACACTGCTGGCTGATTCCTTTAGGAGCTGCTGCTCATTCCTGGTTGCATCCTCTGCTACTGCTGGACTGTGATCCCCAGTTTGCTGCTGTCCCAGAGTCCCCAGCACTGCTGGCGCAACAGCCCTTCCTGTGACATTCTGAGGACAGGCACAGGGCAACCTCCACCGCCTCATTTGATGATAAAGCTGACATGACCATTCTGGCTCTGGAAGTTCAAGCGCACCCTTCGTGATTATGATCAGAGAAGCAGCAAGGCTCCGTTTCCCTTATAAACCATGCATACCTCATTTGAAACAATTAGAGCCACAGCCCAGCTGGGACTTAGCACTCCAGCTTTATCCTGCAACCCAAATCTTCGGGCTGACAATGAAATACTTCGTTGCTGCTCTGCCAGGACATAATTTTCTTTCCACCCAGCACCAAGCACGAAAGCATCTGAAATCACACTGTAACCCTGACAAGTGCTCCAAAGCTTTTCAAGGCCAGCAGAAAGACAAGACAGATAGAGAGTGAAGGAAAGACAGAAAGAGTATTCAAGGATGGGGAAACTACACTGAATTAGAGTTAATTAAACCCAAGCTTTGACAATGTTTAAATAACAGGATTCTACACCTAGCCCTGGAATGCCTGTATGAGCTGTCATTTAATTTCAAAGAGCACAATATCTAAATGTCAGTCTTCAGGCAGATCTTTTGCATCTTTCTGATACTGTATTAAAAAGTTATTACAAAGCAGAAGTTTAGATTTTTTTTTTCAGAGTTTGATAATAGCCTTTTCAAACTTCACACTGCAAACACTCGATACGGCACTTGTTCTTGTGAGACTGGGAGGACAGTCATCCTGGATAGTGCTAAGAAACCAAAAAACTCTAAATCTTCAAAGCCTCAGTCTAAAATGAAGATGAAAAAAAGGAGAGTATTTTCCTAGCAAGACCAATCACCTAATAGTAAAAGGCCCTTATAATAAAATCAGTTTATAAAAAAGATATAAATCCTCCCCATTTGTGAAACATTTGATCAAAACTTTGTGAATATTGTATTGCATGCTTTTAAAGAATACTGCTAATACTTGGCAGCTCTATGTTCAGCTTTTCATTTTTGACATGTGTTAAAAAGGGTCTCATTAATTCTCCCATATCCTATTCTGTGATGGTTGCGGATCTCTTTTCAACTACAAGTTTTCAAAAATGTTTTCTCAGCTTGAATTTACTTGAATTAGCATTTCTAATTGAAATCAAAACAATCCGAGTACATATTTTAATATAAATGTTCATAAAGAAACCTTTCCTATCTAAGCTACTTTCTCGAAAACTGTGTATCTTCAATGAAATTTGACTACTATTTCTTCAGCCATTCAACATTTAAAATTTTAATCTCTTACTACTCACAGAACACTAAAAAGAAGAAACATGCAAAATGACCAAAATTGTCAAATCAGTGCACAGGTGTTAGATGGAATAAAAAAATAGCAAGCTAATACGTAGCCTCTCAATAATGGTCTTAGTGTATTAAGAATAGTATTAAGAATAGTATTAAGGGCTCCTGGTGACAAACTTGACATCCATTTGAATACATTTTTGACACAAGTGTTAAAATAAAGTAAGGTCACACAGGAAATCCACAGCAGAGGTAGCAGTTTAGAAAAGATGTTAATTTAGAAGCTGCTGACACTCAAAAAGCAGGAAACAATCTTATTTTGCACTAGTTAGATGGAAATACCACACTGGTGGGTGCCCCTGCAGATAGGAGATAGGAGGATGGCTGCTGAGCTTCAAGTCATCTTGGTGCAGATGACAAAAATAGGATACTTGAGTTCAGCCAAAAGCACAAGCAGAAAGGTAATCACCAAGGACAAGATTCAAGCTGCCTGAGGACACAAGCTTTAGGGTAACCTGGAAAGCCTGTGCACCAGCGCTGCCTGACAGGGGAGCACCCAAAAATCCACTGGTCATCTCATTTGCGAGGCTGCAGTTCCCTAGACAGCAATCTTTCAGCTTTCAGTCCCAAGTCCCAGCCCACAGCAAATTCCACAGTAGTCCAGAGAATGGCATCAAACCATGGAAATCACATGGAAAAGATGGGAAGTGATGGGCACAAGTTACTCCTGGGAACATTCTGACTGGACACAAGAGGAAAATATTTCACAGTGAGAACAATCAGCCATTGGAATAATCTCCCCAGGGAAGTGGTGGATTCCCCAACACTGGACACTTTAAAGATTCAGCTAGACAGGATGCCGGGACATCTAGTCCAGGTCATGTTTTACCAGGAAAGGTTGCACCTGATCATCTGTGAGGTCTCTTCCAACCTGCCTATGATTGATTCCATGAACCCTGTCTTGGGTCCAGAGGAATAAAATCTGGAGGATACCTTCTCTAAAGAAAGTGAATAATTGATTTCTGTCTGAATGCTGGAGCCCAAAAACCGCATTCAAAGGTAGGACAGACTGAAAGTAGGACTTCTATAAGGGTTGCTTTTGAAATTGTTTAAATACTAACAGAAATCAGCTAAGTGAGGTGAACATGAAGACTGCCTGACTGTGAGCCAGGCTGAATCTCACCCTTCCAGAATGCATTTCAGTGCACGCGTAACCCTCCTTTGCTTTTGGAAGCTGTCAAATGTTAAATAAATGACTGGCCGAAATACAGAGTGCTCTTTGTAGTAGAATGCATCAAACTCTTTCAGCAGTTCTCCTTCTCATGCGTACCTGAAAAAATTGTCGTACTACAATATGATGGGGTCGCTGAGACACAACATTATCCACACTGTGAACCATGACGCCGAGCAAAAGGTGCCAGGAAATCAAATACTGTGACACAGGACAAATGACATTTCTAAAGACAACAAATAACTCTTTATTTCAGTCTGGTGGAAGCAAAAGCAGAATGAGACAACGCACTCTGAAAAATTCAGGAAATGAGAAAAGCCTGGGCTATTAATAGCTTCAGTACAAATTAAAACAGCACAGAGAGAAATATCCCTTTCCCCCCTCCCTGTTGGGCTTTTCTGCCCTACTAAAAATCTTCTCTCTCTAAGCAGTAACATTCACAGATCCTAACATAGGTCTAGATTTGCTTGCCTGCCTCTCTCTTGCTGAGAAATCTGTCCTTCCTAATTACTTCTAGAGCAGTGACAAAAACCTTGTTGATCAGACCAGGCAAATTCTGGCAAGTAAAACATTCAGAACTGTAACTATGAACACGCCGACCGCTGAGAGATGGGGATGATAACAGCACTGTTGATAACAATAAAAGGGACATAGGGAAGGATGAGGACTTAATTTTTGGCCATGTTGCATTTAAAGCAACTACAAAAGACATCTAAAAGAGATGTCAGAGGGAGAGACTCTGACAGGACATCTAAGAGAAGATGTCAAAGAGGCAAGGGGATGCTTATACAGATTTCACTACCTGGCTGAAGTGATACAATCTTCCTTGTGGACTGTTTCCCCAGAGACTGAATACAGATATAACGATAAGTGATTTTTTTAATTTTTACTTTTTTAAGTTAAAGAAGGCAAGACAGTCTTAAAGGATCTTGAAATGACATATATTTTTGTTGCTAAACCTCATGTTAGGAGTGTGTTGCCATCAGAAGTAAGCGCTCTCTTCTTCATGGAAAACATACAGCATTTCTGTGGCTTACAGATACTCTAGTGGAAATATTTCAGTCCTTTACTATTTATGCTTTAAAGAAAAAAGATAATTTTCCATCTCTTTACATCTTTGAACAGTGGGTCACAAAGTGCTTGCTCTTTTCTCTGCAGTCTGTTGTAGTGCTGTACAATACATGCCCAAATACAGGTCCTTCTTTAATAGTCAGATTTCCTTCTTTCTTACTTCCACTCAGAGACATCATGGCTGTTGTCACTTGAATATTGACAGCATTTTAGATGACTCATCATTCTAATTCACTGATATACTGTCTCTTCTATCTAATAGCAAATGCATGAATACCACCACCCTGTTAGAATGAACCTGCTGTTCTTCCACGTCACTGTAGGGCTATCCATTTTTTAATTTCTCCTCTGCTCTCTGTAAGTCATGACCAGCCTGGAATAATTCTTAAAAGATCTTAATCTTTACTGATGAGGAGAATGAGACCAGGGCATGGACATGAGGGAAATGGATAGGAAAGGTCATTTGCGAACCTCACTGTATACCAAGAAGCCCTCATCAAGAGACTCAGGAAGGGCTTGACTCTAATGGAGACTAAGTTGCAGGACTATCAGTGATTTCTAGTTTTGCTTCTCAGTCAGATACTTTGTAGCGTCTGGTGCCTTTCTGCATGTTTGACTAATACTGGTTTAGAAGCTTTTGAGTATTTCTTTTCTCCCTTTGGTCTGGAGTCAGGTTTATCTGTTCCTAGGATTAAGCTGATGCCTTCAAAAAGCGCAGGTTAAGCATTTTTGGCACAGGACATGCTAGTATAACCTCACATCAGCATCTGTGCGCAGACTAGACTGATAAACATCAGTATCAGAAACGGTGCCAATGACAAAAGAAGCAAATGTACTTTCTGAAGGATGAGCAGTTAGTGATATAGAGCTACATTTTCTACATGGCTATATTTAGGGGAACCTTTCTTGCAAAACAGAGCCTTTGTGTGTCCTTCATACACCTGAAGGAAGAATGCATTTTTTCCTATCCTACTATCTTGGTCCTTCACCTAAGTCCTTCCATACAAAATCTTGATGACTGCCCTACTCTTCTGCAATGACAGTTTTGCCAGGAAGAGCAAGTTTCTTAGAAAAGCCAAGCGTTGTACTCCTACTTCCTCTTGTCCAATTGCTAGAGATCTGCCAGATGAGGAAACCTTGAGGTTCCCATTCAACTCTAACAGAGTTTTCCATATAGCATGATGTGCAGCACATCATTTTTTATCACAGAACTACCTTTGTATTCAAATGCTATCCAGAAGTTAAAAATATGCACCCATAGAGCAGAGATTCTGTTACCACTCATATGTATGTGCAGCACATTGGGGAGCATCATTTCACAAAGAACATTTTTTGTTCTTTGTGAAATTTCAATAATTTCAATAATGCTCCAGTTTTTCATTTCAATAATGCTCCAGCTGAAATACAGAAGTCAGTATTTCAGAAAACGCAAATACCGAATTAGTGGTTCTGTGACACTTAAACTCCCATAAGCAGCAAACTCAGAGAATCCCCCCTGGATTTTCAGTGACTGTTTTACAGTAAATGAGTGATAAAAGATGCACTGCTTGGATTCTTGTCTTGGCTAATAATTTCCAATATATATGAAGAGAATGAAACATTTAAACTCAGGGATGGGGGATTAAAGGATATCCATGATGAATGAGTTGTAGAGCTGAAGAGAATTTGTTGTACATCCTGACCAATATAGCAGTGAAAGTAATCAATCCATTACCTCTCCACTGAAAGAAATGGCAGAGAGATAAGAGGATAATGAATGCCAGGCACAATACTGATAAGGAAGACACTTGAAATGACCAGCCAGAATATATTCCATAGTTAATAGTGCTGACAAAAACAGTGACAAAGTAATAATTTATTCATGGAATAAGAGCCATTCCTGTGAAAATCAAGGTAGCATTTTAAATTAAGGCAACTATTGAAATCAGAGTAGCCTTATTAACCAGTAGCCACAAATGAAGTATTGTAGAAAAGAATACTTTTAAGGGCTCATTTTGCCATTAACATATGGGCTAAACTGCAAAATCCTGTTACTTATAAATGCAGATACTTCTTTTTTTCTCCACCAAACCCTTCTGGCTTTTTCCTTAACCCTTTTCTTTAAAGCAATAAAAATTCATATGAAGCTCTGCATATTCACACCCAGCCTGAACGTATAATGCTTTTGCCCAGTGCTGACATGCCCCTTACCCCACAATCTTTTAATAGGCTGACCTAGATTGCAAGTCCAGTAATAACACTGAGTACTGCCAAGACCGAAATTTAAACATATTTGATGATTCAAAATGCAACACTTAATTAAGAAACCACACCTATCTAAGAACTGCTAGTTTTTCTCTCTCTCTGCCTGAAGATTATGCTGCATGAACATACTGTGCAACATGAAGTGTTGGAGATATATAAGGAACAGCAGCGACTGTGTTGAGTGAAATAAAATCTGCATTTGCTCCAAATGGCTAAGGTTATGACTAAAAAAACCAGGCTGCTCCATCCTGGCTTTCTTTTCAGATTTCATTATACCATTTCTTCAACGTTTATACTATTTCTAAGAATGTTTAGGGTCATTATCTGCTTGGAAACTGAATCTGTGGTCAACTGTTTTTCCTGGTACACAAACAAGTTATCTAGTCACATAACCTTCTGACCTAAAAGTCTAGTATTAAACTTTAAAAACTTTGTTTTCAACAAAAATATCTTCGTATCTTTCAATTATTCAAAAATCACTTTCTCGTGTTTCAGTCCTGGTGCCAGACAGAGATGGGTTTAGAGGGTTTATCACTTCCCACATACCATGATTTTCTCTCTGTATGTCCATGACAGAGACAGAGCTGTACTGCAGATTTGTTGTCTCATCTTAGACAAAATTAACACATAACTTTCAGAGACTTAATGATATTTTGAGAGTTCTAATTTTATACAAATGCAATTTTATGTATCCATTACAGTTAGGAAATTACCTACACTAATAAATGTGCCCACCACAAACCCTAACCAGGCAATTACATCTTTCCTCCTTGTTTCTAATATGGATGGTGACAGATTTTTCGAAGTTTGCAAGTATTGGTTACTTCGTCCCTTGACTAGGAAGTGTCTGAGGGAGAAATCAGTCACTAAATTAGGTAAAGTTTTCTTGGTGGGCAGCAGAGAAGTGTTAAGTGGACACAGAAAAGAGTTCTGTAATGTACATATACAGTATCTTCTGTTGCAATTGAACTCACAGAACAGACGGCTGCAAGACGGAGGAAACAGGCTACAGATCCCCCAGCTGCCTGTATTAACCCACAGTCACTGAAAGGAAAAATAGGGCTTGCTCGGTACTCTGAGCACAAAACAGACTTTTATTCAATTCCATCTGAGCTCACGCAGAGATAGTGACAGTTTTCTCAAAAGGGAACACAAGTCTCCTTCTCGGCTCCTGAGCGTCAGTAACGAGCCGCTCTAATCGCCTTAGAGTGGCTCAAAATAACTGGGCAAAGGAAAGACTGCTAAAAAATTGCTGGAGTAACCCGTTTAATGCCGAAGCTGTGCTGTTTTGTCCTGTTCTGCTCTAGGTTTTCTGAGTGCAATTCTGACACAGTTCCATGAGTACATTAAGAATTCAGAGAGACCTGGTAATTCTTTTAGGCTCCCCATACCCTAACTAATCCCTGGTCCCTATGGCTCCAGAGCTTTCAAAACCCTTGAATATATACTGAATATGATTATTGGACCAAATATTTCGTCCAAGAGCACCCTCAATACTGGGGATTGAGAGCAGATGATATGCCCTTTCCACCTTCCCCCCTACACCCTTCTCTCCCTCCTTCCACTGATCTTCTTTCCTTCCTGCCTGCCTTTTCCTATTTTTTTCAAGAATCCTGTATCGCTTTTGGAGGTCTTGTCCTTTCTTTCAATGCCTGGAACTGGCAGTAATGAATTCTGTGGATTCCCAAGGAATCTCCCCCAGGTTTCCCTGCATTGTGGGAATACTCCCCCTCAGTTTTAAAGCAGCTGTGACTCAACATGATGACGGCCACAGTAAGGAGATTCTAGCAGAAGCCCACTATAACCATCCTTCTAATATAGAGATTTTGACTAAATCATCTCTTTGAGCATTATTTCAATATGCCAAAAATGAAATTACTTCTGTAAGTGAAGGTGGCCATTTCTGGTTCACTTTGAACATAAGGTTTGATATGACTGAGAAGAATGAAGCTTAAAAGACTCAGTGCTCATCAACACCAATCCAACTGACAATGGTTTCCAGCTTACAAAGCAAGACGAGGAATATGAGGAATAAATTAAATGAATAAAATTAAAATGTCAGCAGAGAAAGTAACTAATCTCCATCAAGTCTCTTATGCAATCCAGACCCTTTTGCTGCTGTTATTATTCAAAACCCTTAGGGAACCAAGGATCTAGGTCATCTGCAGGATAAAGAGTGTACTATCCAGGAATCAATATTCACAGTAGTAAATTAAATTACAGTCCTCTCCATGGAAAGAGTTTTATTATTACAAGGAGTGCTGACAATTTAAACTCCACAGGAAAAAATAAATCTAAGTTATCAGATAACTTTTTTCACTATGGCATCTCCCTATATACCATGCTGTCACTTAAACTGTCAATAATTCCTTAACTTTCTGTGAAATAAGATACCGCACTTTCCCAGTAAGCATATGGCTACTACAATGATAGGCTTAGATAAGCCTCTGCATCTGTTGGAAGGGCCATCTCAATTAATACCGACAAAGTTATACTGCTATTAACACTAAAGAAACATCAGCACCACTGATGAGGCATTTGAGACATCCTGCAATACTGAATTGCCATTTGCAATGGGATTTTTAACCACAGCCACATGGTAACAAAATTCCTAATGCTTAAATATGATTGAGAAGTTGACTTACAGGAATGCTGGTAAACCAGCCTTGCAGCTTTAACAGTTGCCATTAGCTGCAATGTCTTTCTATAGTCTCCCACTGTTTCTTCCACATAATTTGGTGGTCAGATTGCATTTACCTTTGACCAACACCCCAATTTTAGACACTGCCCAGATGCAAAAGTCAAATCTTATGATAATTTTCAATCTAATTGAAGTTGACAGCATATGTTCAGGAACTGAAAGCAAGTGTACAGTGTTTATCTAAGCAGTCACATTTCTGTTTTTAAACCTCCACAGAAAAGCTTCTCATTTCATGGCACATTATGAATCTCACTCATTGCATTAACTGATGATGAAGGCAGACTGGTTTGATTGATTGCTTAAACTGGCAGAGCTCAACTCATCTTAACTGCGCACTCTAGGGCATTCGTGCTCTGCTCTGCATGGCACTGTGCCACTGTGCTGGAACAGCCCCTGCATCCTCCCTTGATCGCAAACAAAGGGAAGGGGCTCAAGTGGAAGACACAGAGCTTTCACTTCCCATCTCTAACAACACACTGTCTCCTTGTCTAGCATCAGCTATGACTTCTTTGACTCAATTTTGATTTGCAATCTAGTGAGAAAAAATGAAATGTGTAGATCAAGAAGAAATGTTGCTAAAGAAATGCAGCACTATTCATGTAGGAGAATCAGCTGATTCCTTTTCTCAGACGTATATAACCTCACACAAGACTCTATAATGCCTTATAACAATACTACTTTGGGATACTTCAGAGACCTGAAATTCAGAAAACTGTGCAAATGTCAAGATCAGAATTAAGGAATGAGACTAAGAATTGCTTCATTTTTAGCTCAACAGTCATGCAAGGTTTAAATACGTCCAAACGCCGAAGTCACAGTTTGCTAGTTTATTACGAAACACCCGAGCCTCAGCTTGCACAGAAAATCAGGAAGGTTTTCCCTAATTGTTTCCCGAGTGTACAGATGACAACACATAACTACAATTAATATATTCTTCTGCTTAACTTGGGAGATGGAAGGCATTACTATGAACTAGTGCTTCTCTTGCCAAATGAACCAGCAGATGCGGCAGGCCCAAGAGATGCTGAACCTTCTGATCCCAAAGACAGCCAAATTGTCATGATGCCTCAGCAGCATCAGATGCTTTTGAGAAACATGAAAGCAGCAGCCACTGAATACCGACACGTGAAATGGGTTTTCACGTGCCACTCCAGCTGAAAGCTTTTGGGGAATAAATGCATGCCTCTCCTTCCAGGTGTGTGTGACATCTAGGTGAGGGGAAAGGGCCTCCTGACATTATAACCTTCCTCTCGTTTCTGTAGTGCTCCTCCACCATTCACAGCCAGAGGAGGGCTGAGAGTACAGGACCCACCACACCTGTCATAACAAAGAGCTTATGTCAAGTGCCTCTGCTGATCATAAAGTGGCACAAAAGAAATATTTAGAAAAATGGAGAAAGGAGGGAGCAGATGGATGGAAGTAGGAACTGGTGGTTCACTTCTAGCTGCTTCTTCTCAGCAGTCAGATTGCAACAATAGCAGTGGGCTTTGTTTTGTGGTCCTACCCAACCCAGATGATTAAGTGCCCCTTTTTGTTACTACAGTCTCCTGGTGACTGAGATCTGCTCTGATTATCGATGAGACAGTCCTTCATTACAGTGAAAAAAAACACCAAAGCTGCTGCATTCTGTAGCACTCTGCATTCACCTATTTGCTGAGAGCAATGCAAAAAATAGTAAAAATAAAAACCTATTGCACATTAACCCACCTGAGCCAGGAAACACATGTTCAAAAGACCATTATAAAGGACCATTACTATGTTTGAGCATGTAGTACAATGTATTGCCAGAAGACAACTGATTGACAAAGCTGAAGAGCAGCCAGAGTGGACTAGAATCGAAATCCTATCCGTGTTTTATCCTCTTCTTATCAAGCCCAAATCACACTCCCTCCAGCTCCTCTCCCACCCTGTCTCTACACACAGAGTTAACAAAAAATTTCTTGTAGCTGTTAATGAAAGCTTATAGCCTGCAATATACCGTTGAGCTGCCCTGATTCTATCTAATACACATTTTATTATTTCAGGATTAATAACAAGAACAGCCGACAACAGTACAATATACTTACATGGCACCTTAATTTGAAGATTGCAAAGGATATTACAAAAGACTGAATAAGTATTAATACGTCTTTGTCCCTGGCTAGCAGAAAACACTGATACACACACAAACAAAATTCATTTGAGATCTGAACAAAGAGTCCTCAGCTTGGAGTAAGGAGGGCGTCCATAAGCCTATTCGTACGCGTAAATTTAATTAGATATTAAAATGCACTGCTGTCCCATGATGGAGGTCAGCATGCCAAGCAGAAGTTCAGCAAGCTTCAAGTCAGCCTCAGATTGTGGATTGTACCCACAGCGTAGTGCAATACTGTGTCCTACAGTACCATGAGTGACTGTCAGGCTCACATTTACTGTAGTCACTCTGGTTTATATGTTTTTCATATGTTTTATGGATTACACAGTTGAAACCAACACTGTATGATGGCTTTGCAGTTAAGAGTTAACTGCACGGCATTTGTTTATTCTTCTGTGCTTTGGATTTCATCAGAAAGGTCTGATTACTTATCAGTGCTGATGCCATATGAATTACACCAAGATGAGGAATTTACATGAAAATAAGTCATCAGCACTGTGCTGAGTTCCATATGACTTCAGAGAAAATTATAACCTTTCTATAGAATTTAAAATTCCTCTTTTAAAGTTTCTTTACAGTATTCTATAGGAAGGATAAAAATCTTACCCCTTTCTCTTCCCTCTCCCTCACCACAAAAATCCAGAAAAGGATGCTATTCTCTATTAAATTAGGTATCCAGATTAGTTTAAAATAATCTCATAATTCATATAATCCAATTGGACTACAATAATTTGTAGTTTTATAGACTTTATCTATATAATCTCAGGCATAATTTTAAAAGCAAAAATACTTGCAAGCTAAAATGACCATTTTGAGTTTACAGCTTGCAATCTATTAGTATATCCTTAGATTATAATATGGCTGAACTGCAGTTTTTGTTCACTGGGTGGAAAAGAGAAATGTAACTTATGTTCAGAATAGGAGTGCAATGTTGAAATGACCTAGTACCAAATTGTACACATGCATACAAATACACAGCTTCCTTATTTTTACATTGAATTTCTTCAGCTCTAAGAGCACCTATATGAGGTTTAAGCCCAGGTAATTTCTGAATATTTGGAAACAGCCTCCCAGTATGATGAGATTCAAATATGTGTTTAATTGTGTGCTCTGCAGCCCACTTTAAGTGAGCATTTAAAGTTATTGTTAATTGTGGGTACTCTTTTCTAAAGCTTCCTACCAGCAGATCTCTCTGCAATTTCCAGAGGAAGGTAGTACCATAAAGCAGACTCCAGGCCCATTGGCTGCTCTACAGGACACATTAAATATGTGCATAAATTATTGCAGAGTTAAGGTCCAAGTCAGTCTGGAGCTACCAATTAAAAGCTTTCCTTTCTTCAATAAACTAACGCTCAGCTCATTGAAAATGAACCCCGAACCAGACAAACCACATTTGGAACAAAATTCAGCTGGTGTAAACCAGTTGTACTACAGCATGGTAACTCTAAAATGGCCATGGAGAACACGGCCAAATTTAAAATGCATAAATAAAACAAGCACCCTCTCTTCGGGTCCAAAGCCCTGAAGGGATGTATTTCATTTTTCTGAAACAATTATAAATAAATAAAAAAAAAAAAAAAAAAAGGGTTTGGTATGAAAATGCCTCCCACACAGCCATCTCCACAGCACTGCTAATGCGTTGCTGTAATGCTTTCTGTGAGTGATTATATATTTCAGCTTTCGCATACCCGCTGAGTTCAGTCATTTACTTTGATTAATTTAAACATAGTTACAAATAAACATTTAAAAATATAGGTAAAACATGATTTTATTTTTCTTTTTTTGTGCTTTGACTTTGTCTTCACTCACGTCTTCCTGCTCCTCCTCTAGAGAGACCCATCTCCACAGTTTTCAAAGACGAGCTTTGTCACTCTATTACTCTTAGTCTAAACCTGGGAGATAATAAGGCAAATTTGACAAAACCTGTGGAGGAAATGAGCTCTCATTCATTTATTAGTGACTCTCAGTGGGCACTATTAAACTTGTAATAAAAAAGCTATCGAAAGAAAGAAAACCAACCTCCTGAATTAGAAACCTGGATGTTGGCGATGTCTTCGGCTTTCTCACTAATTCCCAACAGGTTGTTAATGGACAATATTGCTCCCAGCTATGGGGAATTAAGGAGTTAACACTTAAGGCTGACAGGGAGAACAAATTATGATTCCAGTGTATAACATTACTTTCTCAGTCTTGCTGCCAAGGGGCAGCAAAGGTTGGGGACTGGTGCACTCAAGTTATTCCATAATCATAATATTACCTTACAACCCATTTCTGTGAAATCCTGAAGCTCTGCAGAAAGTGTAGGTGACTACAGCAGTCCAGAGATAAGCAACATTGACTTCAGGAGTCTCATTTCCCTAGCCTCAATGTGATTACAAGATAATTGGAGATGGTTAGTGGAGGTGTATGTATGTCTAGTAAATTCTTGATATGGTACTTTGCATCCTGCACTTTATGCAGGATGGGATTTATGGGATAACTATGTGAAATACTGGGTATCTTGGGAGACTTTATCCATATAAATAAACAAAACATACTTTGGAAAGCAAGTTTGAGAATAGTTTTCATACTCACTAATAAATTACTTTTTAAATGTTCACGCATTTATGATTAATGCTATTAGTTGTTAATTAGCTAAATAAATATGATTAACTGTGTGAATTTTTCAGCCTTCCTGTCTGTTGCTTAAACAGTTACATAGTGAATGCTTTATTACATACATAAAAATGTCTCATGTTATAATGCATAAGTACATATTGATGTTACATTTCCTCGTTGTGATATACGCATTAAGTCCCAGGCCGCTTTGAAAAGAAACTACAGATCTTAATAATTTATGTTCTAAGTTTTACCCAGGATTATCAATGGTAGCTTTTGAGCATTTTCTTTTAGTAACATAATATATCATAGTAAAAATGCACAGACAAGCGATGTGTCAGTTTGATTTTTTCCACCTGATTCAGCAACACAAAATTCAGACACAGCAGTTTAAGCAGAGTTGCACAGTGAAGAATTTAAGTCTAAGCATTTAATCTGTTCTTTCCATAAATTTCTGCTGCTTGTGCTATTATAATGATGTTACCAGAGGAAGTTTATTTATATCACAGATTTTCAGCATCAGCACATTCAGAATACAACAGCAATCATTCATTCAATAGCTAACAGCAATGTAATAATATCATCACTAGCACTCTAAATATCAAAAGAACATTTAGAGAAAAGACAATGGAAAATAAAGTTACTTTGAACAGTCAGTAACACAGAATTCACTAAACCCAAAATGTATCTTTTAAATACATATACACTCAAGCCAGTGCAGAAATAAACAGCAGTTATGCACAGCTATTTTGCAGCAACAGGTTGCATATAATTAAACAATAATAAATAAGAGGATCTTTATGGGCCCATTAATAGGAACATACACTCTAGAGAGCAGCATTTTAAGATCTTAAGCCTTGTGCATCCCAAAACACCTAAAGAGATTTTGTTCATGAGCAAACTATAACCAGTATGACTGCAAAGCAGAGGGAGCAAGCCTGATACTGCTCTGTCTAGACTGTGCACAACAGGATCGCCATATGCAAACATGAAATGCCAAGACTGATGGTGACAGATATGAACCAGCACCTTTTTTTCTGTGTGACTATGCACCATAACTTATTTTTTAACAGGCTCAGATCTACCATGAAAGCTGTTCTCCCTGCTGTTGCTAATGTATATTATAAAGAGCTACTGAGAACAGCATTTTAAGGAATCACTTGTCATTCTCTCTTGTCTCCCCTCCCTGCTTCCCCCAGTATTTAGATAATAATGGATCTGGTTAAAATCATAAAGTCCAAGAACACACTGCAGAAGGCTAAAAAGGCCAGACCTGTAAAAGCACAGATAAAGACATCTATTGGAAATGACATTAACAAAGTGATTCTGTGAAAAGGTGAAGAAGTGGTCTACCCTGTGAGTACCCGTGGTCTAAAAGAAAGAGCAAATTATTTCTGCTTACTTCTGCAGTGTGTGTGGGGGTGAGTGGGTGGTGGTGGGAAAAAGTACAGCTTCAGAATGTGAATGGGTGAGCACTGGGGAGGAGACAGGCAATACAAGCCAGAGTAAGGTTTGTTCAAGCAACATGAAAAGTGAACACTGAGCCTGGAATAGAGTCCAACAGGGTTTCTGTCAAAATGGAAGTGTAGATGAGGACCACTGCATATGGCCAAAAGATTGCCTGTCTCAAGGGGAGAAATAATGATGATGCTACCCGTCCAAAGGGACAGGCAGTTCAAAGGTATCGATGTGTGTTAGCCATGGACATGGAGCTGTCCCAACAGGGATGTGGCTTGTGCCTAAGTACAGATCTCCTAGAGCTACCTGTGAGCCCCTACTAAACATGATGGAGGACAGTATTCCAGATGGACTGTAAGGAGAATTATGTGGTGCTCCTATTAATGCTTTCAGGCATACTTTCCAAGTGTAAGGAGCAGCATGGGGAAAGAAAGTGCTGGGTTAAAAAGGAAAGAGATGGTCTCCTAATCAGATATGGTGCCTCAGGCATGACATCTGAACACAGCGGCTGACAGTAGTTAACAGTAGTGCTTAAAAACTGGTAGACGGGAAAGGCATAGACTTTTAAGGACCTTTACTGTCAATGCAGGTTATATATTTGATGAAGCAGAATAAATGAGGTCAACCAAGAGATGCATAAAGTTGGGCAGCCTGAAGACTGTCTACAGTCTTTTCAATAGTTTCCTTGAAAGCTCTGAAGAGAACTGATGTCAATACTGAAGAAAATGAAGCTCTAGTGGCTCAGATATGAGATGAAGAGAGATGGAAAAAGAGCTTAGGCTATGAGAATGATGTCGGAAGCCTGTATCATGGAAAGGCAGAAAAAGCTGCAAGATTTGTGCATTCAACCTGGCTGTGAGGAAGGAGACATCCATGTTGAACATGGTATTTGGAGAGAACAGGTGAGATGATACTGTTCACAGCAACTGCGTAAAGGAGGTAGTAGATCATTAGCTGTGAGTAAAAGATCTTGAGCTGATGGTAAAACATCTGCAGACTTATAGGCTGAAATTTTAGTAGGACATAAGGGCTGCGATCCATCCGACTTAGTGTAAATGTCTCTACCTGTGCCAGTTGTTCATGGCTGTCTTAACAGACAGTGGAGATGTGGTCACCAGAGCCAATGGAGTCCCATGCACAATTCACATCTGACTCCCTTAATGCTCTTGTCCTGATCTCCACTGACTAGAAAAAGAGCCCGTGACAACTACCTCAGATGTCAACATCTACACTATAGATTTCTTGAAGAAAGGTGAGATGAATCTTACCCCAGGAATCAGGTCTGGAGCCCAGGGGAGATCCAGAAATCATTAGACTAGATACATCTCTCAACAGAGTTTTTTAATCATGATGCAAAGTGTAACTCTTTCCTTGGGAATCTGGGGAGTAAGTGGATAGTTATACATGGGCTCACTATTGTAGAGGGCAAATATGATCATGTGTTAGAAAGTGTGGTTCAAATGTTGTGTTAAATAATATGAATAAATAACCTAGGTATTTAAAACTATAGAACAAAATAAATAAATACGACTGTGAACAGAGAAAGCAAATTGCCTGGAAGGTACAGGCACAGTCACATTGAAAAATGCCACCTCATAAAGGCAGTAATCTCTCTCAGACAGATCTTCATTATAGCTAATCACTATTTTGCCGAAGGCACTTGCAGCAACATATTTCTACCGGAAGGAACAGGAAGGCAGCGGGGAAAAGGAAGAAATTTCTCAAGCCCCTGCCCTCTCACCCCAAAATTGCAGCCCAATGCAAAAGTCAAATATTTCACTTCAGCTGGAAAATTCGAAGAAAGAGTTCAAATGGAATATTGTAGCAGGTGAAATTGAAAACGGGGAAGATAAGTGGTTGCAAGGCATACACTCCCCTCTGGCATTTTTTAATCAGGAATACAGGACTCTTAGGTGGAGGCAATATCACATACTTACACTGGGTTATATGGTCCAAGTAATAACCTTGCATTAGTAATAAATTAATTTTTTTCCCATAAAAGTTGGTTTCATTTTAACACAGATATCTCCGCTGAGGGGTATGGTTGGCTATTTCCACATCAGCACACATGTTTTATGCAAAATGAACAACTGCGCTCTCCCCCTCCCTCCCGATGAAGCAAAGATAGTCCAAGACAAAGCCTGGTTAATAAACCAGTTGCAAACAATCAAGAGGATACAGGCAATGCACTGAGCTGTGAACTCCCTTCATACAAGCCAGGGGATTGCAAGGTAGATACAACGTGAAAGCCATCTTAGAACCAAGATAAAAGATACAATAAAAAGAAAGAGGGCAGCAGACAGACAGAAAGCAGCAGGAATATAATTTCCTTTAAAATAATTGCATTCAATTTATGCTCTTACCTTACACTCCCAGTACTAAATAATCTAATCAGATGCACACCGTTTTATTCTCCAAGGTACACATGAAACATGCAATAAAACCCCCACAAAACATGACCTGTGGTGACTCACTGCAGATCTAAGAGGATAGATCTATTTTTTTCTCCTCTTGCTCCTCTTAGCAAAGGTCTTTCGTAACCTTGTGGTCTCCTTCCACACCCCACCTTCTACGTAAATCTCTCCCCTTGGTTTTAAATATATTTTGCATACTTGCTTTTGTCTTCTTTTTGATTTAGGGGCACTTTAGGTGAATCCTTCTCTTTTCTTCTGGCAAGAAGGTCTACCTGGAGGACCTCTGCTCACTGCTGTGAAGCAGCCATCCTTTCTGAATCTTAATGCCAATGACCAGCTATTTGTGACACTTAAAATTCCCTTTGATTTGCTTCTAATTCACTCTTAATGTGGGAGAACACATAGACATTCCTAAAGGTCTAGCCGCATCTGTAAAACTTCATTCCTCCTTGCTTTCACAGTTTGAGCAGGACAGCTTCTTCAGTAGCATCAATAAAATCCCAAGTTAATGCTATCCAGCAAGAAAGCTGGACAGGTATTTCATGAATTTGACTTAGAAACGGAGCTTGAAAGTATCTGGGGTAAGCCTGACTAGGAATAAAGGCATTGATATTGTGGATTTACTCATTTATATATCTAGGTTGTGTATTACGTATCATTAACAGATTTTGAGCCTTAAAAAAAATTGAACTATAAAAGACAGTTTAGCAGAAACTACGCAGATAAGGCCGTATTTCACAAACTGATTCATAGTTGCTCTCTGATTGCCATGCAGTTGTTCAACAAGCATTGTACCAGACCCATTTTAACAGCTTGCACCTGAAATCAGCCCAAGTACAACCCCATCATGCAGAGACATGACACTTTGATCTCATTTCCAGCTGATCTATTCCAGAAGGCAACAATAGAGGCAACCTCCAGCCTGCAAGTTTTCCACCTTTGAAATCTTCACTGCAGATGTTTCCCCTAATTTCAGCTGTTATGTCCACACATAAAGGAAAGGTCTCCTTTAGACCTGCAGAACACAAATCACATAGGGCATCACAGATCACTATGAATGTCTTCGCTGACCCCTACGATCAAATGGAAAGCCAGGGCATTTTTCAGGGAACTCATAAAATCAGATTCTTCCAGCTGCATGTGCAGAAAGCTGCAGCTCTCACCTTGTGTTGCTTTGCAGTTCTCTTTATGAGTAGCCCCATGTGCTTGTTTTATTTATTAATTTAGGTTATTTTTTAACTTCTACAAGGCTCCAGACACCCTGTCATTATTCATTATATACACATATCTCACGTTACATTAGTTAGACAATATATGTAATTAAAGTAAATTTTGGCAGCCTTGAAGTTGTCAGTCCTAGAGGATCTCAGCTAGTCACCAAGGAGCCTGTCTCATCTTCAAGGAATGATAACCCCAGCCTCTCTATCAAATCTTTCTTGAACACACACCAAGAACATCACCAAGAAGTTCATATAAAAGAGCAGGAGAGTGATTTCCAGACTCCTCACAGACTGTCCTGCCAGCCTGATTTATGACAAGGTGATGTAACTAAATGCACAACCAGCACACAGCATAGCACGTCACATGGGGGTGGATGGGTGGATCATTAGCGAGGTTAAAAAGTGAAATGACACCCCATTTGCAGCCATTAATGGTAACCAGCAGAATCAGGATGCCTAGATGTACACCTCAGCACTGTTAGGTCCCTGGATGGGCATTGGGAAGGCCCACTGGCTGGAGTGACCACTGCTTCCCAACAATCACATACTGTAACACTGTACTGAGGTGAGATTTTGATGTATTCTTTTTTTTCTTTTCTCCTATGAGCTGTCCAATGTGGGATGCCCTGCTGTGCCAGATGCCTCTATCGACCTCTGCTCTTAAAACCCAGCTCAGAACTGCTAAGTCCAGCCCGGAGCCCAGAGCCTGCTCTGGTGCACTGGCACGCTAATGCCTAGGCTCCTCTGGGGACATGGGACAGACAACAGTCTGGGTAAAAGAAAATAAAAGCAAGCAGAGTGGATTGCAGTGCCAGGCCAGCAGTGACCCAGACTGAAGCTGGTAGGAAGCCACAGCAGCTCAAAGAGATTGCAGAGGTGTCATGGTGAAAGGGAGCAGGGGGAGGCTTAAGGGATTCAGGGAACAAAGGAACAGGCAGAAGAGCCTGCTTCACAATTTAGAGCATGCAAAGGTACTAAAATCTTTTTTTTTTTCTGCTGCTGTGTATTCAGTGGCTTTCTCAAGTTGCGCCTTTTCATTCCAGGTTGCCTGATAAAGACCATTTCAGAGGTGAAGATTGGTTTTTTTTCTTGGAGTAAAAATGTACTTTATAGAAAAAGACACCATTCAGATGCCTTTGTAAGGATTTTAATCCCTTTTCCGTAATGAGAAAATGTGAGAGAAATATAGTGATACTCTTATTTTAAATTTGCTGTTATTTAAAAAAACTATTATTTCAAATTTAACGAGTGAATTTTGTTTTTAACATGCAGAATTTCCGAGCTTTTTCTCCTATGCTGTTAATACCCATACACAATTAAAACTACTGCGCCTTCTCCACCTCCAACAGCAAAAGTTTGAAGAACCAGAGAAAAGGGTTTGCTTGGACACAGCTCTCTGGGTTTGTGAGTGTGTCTATCACAATACTCAACTGCCAGAAAATAAAAACCAGCAAATGTCTCATTTCTAGCTGCATTTCAGGGGTAGGAGAAAGGCGATCACTATATACCGGAAAGACAGCATTCTGCCAAACAGACTGTGGGAATGGGTCTGGAATTCCTGAGCAGTTCATAATTCAGTTCTTACATTAAACAAAAGAAGACAGCCAAGAGATAATGAAAGGGAAACCCCATGGGGACAGCAGACATGCCATGGACATGACTGGCCACTTTGTATTCCTGTTGCCTTCCAGTAAGAGAAGGCTGAATGCATTGTTTTAAATTTCTGAGTAAATATTGGTACTTGTAGAGGTTAAACAAGACGCTGTACTAGAACCTGCCAAGCCTTTAATTATACCTAGCCAGGGGACAGGATGAGCATACACTGACAACCTCTTTTAATCCAGTCACAGAGAAACCACCACAGGAATGGAAAGTAATTCAGGAGACAGGCTTGCCCAACTTGTCCTCATTCTCTACACTAAAGATTTTGTATTTATTATGGTTTTAGGATAAGCACATAAGCACATGATAACAATACAATACGGTAACATCACAGACCAGCAGAAACTATAATATCAAACCACAGAGAAAACAGTTTCAGAGTCAGGATAACAAGAACTTATTCACATTCAAGATCGTTCAAACTAATGCAACCTCCACAAAAATGCAGTATGATCCCAATTGGTGATCTGCAAAGACAGCTTGAATCATTTGGCCAGTGAAATCATGAAGTGACACCTATTTCAAGTCCTTAATCCTCTGTGTACAAGTCCCTAATATACAAGTCTATATACAAGTCTCTAATCCACTATAAACCTGAGGCAAGCTTAACGCGTGCAGAGCTATTCAGGGTTTGATGCAGGACTGTGATGGTGCATGACTTTGTTCTGTATGGGGGTGGGGGAAAAGGAGCATGTGTAGGAATAATGGGAGGAGAAATTGAAAGCCTGTTGGTAAATCAACATTAAGGACTGAGATCTAAATGAGTATGTGGGTTAGCATGTGTTACTGTCATTTCAGAAGAGAGGAAGAGATTGCTGAGACCAGGTGCTGTGATTAAAAGCTGTGTGACAGACATGCTCTGTGAACCCTAGCAAGTCACCACAACTTTGTGCCCTGGCCTCTTTATATAAGGACTGGGGAATGAGTAGGAAGGGACTTGTTCCAGGTTGCTCACATGCTGGGGCCATGCACAGTGTCAGGCCTGTCAAGCCATTTGCCACCTAAGAATCTGAAGGTCTGTACAATTGTAAAACATTTCCTCTTTAGATACATAACTTTAAGTAGCTGCATTGCTCTAAGCAGCCTTCTTCACTGAGATTTCTCTGACAACTTGCAATTAATTGTATTCTAGGGTTATAAGCCAAAAAGGCAAATGTCTCAGTTATATCAGCATAATGCAGGGGAGAGCAACACTTGACCACTGGACACTCAACCAAGACAAACAAGTAAGTCTGTGAGCATGAAAGGGTGGTGTCCTAGGGAGGGAGTCTCGTGGTTGCATCTTCTGGTTTTCAGGAAGACTCTCTGATAGAAGTGAGATCTTCCTAATGTGCCTGAGACATTCCATGTTTCTTCAGTGGAGGCAATGTACAAGCCTCTCTACTCATTAGGTATTTAACGGAATTAGAAGAAAAATGTCAGCTTTTGATAACAAGAACCCTTTGTGAAATTTGGCTTATATGGGCTAATCGAATTAAGAAATAATGGAATAACAGTGAGACCCACTGATACCAAAGTACTGTGATCATATAAGCTTCAGACCTTACAGAAGTCTGGAAATCTCTTTCAGCTCTCAGTAGAAGCTGAACTGATTTTGAATAAAAGTGAACACGCTGAAGTGACAAAACCATAAAAAACCTTTGCAAAAAACCCAGCCAAATCCTCCCTACTCCCAAAGAAACCCTCCTTACCTTTCCAGCTAGCTTGTATAAAAGGTAAACAAAGAGAAAATCCTGTTATTCTCATCCTTCTGCCATATGGATTTCTCACTACTTTGAAATGACAGAATATTAATAGAAGGAGATTTCAAATGAAAACGATGAGCTATACAAGCTTAGGAGAGGTCCTACACGTGCCTCCTACAGCATTTCTTCCACTTTTTTCTAAAAATCAGATCTAACTACTGTACAAGACCTTATGGCAAGGCAGGCAGCTCAGAGCACTGTTTCAATTGAGCTATTTTTACTCTCCTATACATTTTTATGTGTAACACAGGTTGGTGAAAAAGACTGCTTGTTTAAAGAAATGAGAGAAAAATCCCACAGTATCCTTTAAGGATCTCAGTGTCACAGGGGTTGGAGTTAATCTGGTCACATCATAGTGTGAAAACAGGGTCCAAAGAATCAGTGGATAATTCTGCATATGTAAAAGACCCCTCAGGTCTTTAGTCATCTGCCACACGCATTACTTTCAAGTTTACACACATAATTGCTGTAAATCATGCATAAATTTTTGTGCACATCTGTTTCTGAGACTCATACCCATACACATTTTGCTTCCTTCAGCTAAACAAAAAATAAAACATTTGTGTATGCAGTTTTTTTCTCCGCCTCATAGTCATAAATGATATCACCTGAACAATTAGGTATGACTACAAGAGTTCTAAGCCTTAGAACGTAATTTATCCATTACAATGCTCCCTTTGTTTCAACAACCATAAATAATTCAGCAGAAAGACAGTATATTTATTCACTCAGCTGAATGTCCAGTGTTATATGGTGAGTTCCTATCATTTTTTTGTGACCTGCCTATATCCCACTGGCATTCCTGAGCCTCTAGTACTCCGACAGACTGGGGCCTTCCAGAAACCTGTCCCCATTAGTCTATTTCTGGTGAATTTTATTGCAACTTTTGATGAACAATGACATGGAAACTGTAATCTGAGAACCAGCTCTTCCAAATATCTTTGTAGGAGGTGGCGTGATGGGTCCCATCAAGGCAAAAATGATTTCATGGAAGGAGAAGGAGAAGGAGAATGAGGTGAAGGTAGAAAAAAGAGGTAAAGGAGAAGGAGGAGTAATCCACTATCAGAACCCTTCAAACTAATTCAGGAAACATCTTGGCACCCTCTGCTGCTGCAGGAACGTTCATCAGTTTGAGGGAATTTTCTCACCCTACTCCCTACAACAGGTATCCAGGACTGGTAACATTTAGGAAATTTGCCTATATTAGCTTTTCATTCACAGTAATGAGGCAGACTTATTAAGGCAGCAGCAGAACAGTCTCTCAGTCTCTCCACGTCAGTGTATTTGGATTTCTAGGCATGTGATAGGCTAAAATGGATGGCAGATGTACCACATTTCACCATTTACCTGTACTTTTCCAGGCACTGCATTACACTATTGCCACTGCTGATACAAATTCATTTTCTCTTAAGTCCTTTGCATGTTGACCCATCAGAGTAAACCTCTGAGTTTTAAATGCTTTTAGGTTTGCCTTCTTGTACTGGATCATCCTCAGATGGCTCAGCCTTCCAGGAAGGTTTTTCATTTTCCCAGTTGGAAATGGCTGTTTGTTTTAGGCTAATAGCTGTCTTGAAAGCTTAGTGGATGGGGCAAGAAAGCTGTCTGGGCAAATACACAAATTACAATTAGTTATTCACAGAGTATATTTTGATTGCAGAACATTTTATACTTTATGTTCATTAAAGAAGAAGTTTTGCTTATGTTTTTCCCATGCACTCATAGAAAAATCCATAAAAAATGAAGTTATTTTCTAATACTATCTAATTGCTACAGAAGTGCCAATGGATTTGCTTCTAAAAAAGTAGTCTTGATCCATAGCCATGGAGTGTTCTTAATACGAACAAGGAAAAACTGTTCTTGTGAAACCTTTCATTTGTCTGATACGAGGTGGAAGACTATCATACTGACACTAAAGAAAACTGAAGACGTTCTTCAGGGAAATTTTTAGAATTAAGATAAAGCAATGATAAGAATTACTTTTTGGTTCAAGTGGAAAGTCAAGTTAACCACAGGAAGGGAAATAGCAGGAGCTGTCAGAAATAGCTAATATTCTGAAGTTTAGGGATAATCCTCTAATGACCCTTGTAAGTATAAAGGTAATAAAAAAAAGAAACTTTAATACAAAACAAAAAATGAGAGTTAACCCAGAGACTCAAAGGAATAGTCACTAAAGGTGTTCTGAATCTATACTGAGAATTTCTATGAGATGCCGGATCTTCCTTTCAGATGTAGAAAGATCTAAAGGTCTTTAAGGCTGTATGATAAAACCTTTTTGTGAAGATAAAAGAAGTGTACTTTATATTACATTTTGGTTTGTACATGCATCATCATGGGCCATGCTGTGAAGCTGAGAGCCCTCTGAAACCCCACCACACCTTCAAATGACTGCTTCAAGTTTTAATGAACTGGGTGGACTTTCAAAATTTGTTTATTATCCATTTGCCTCAAATAACTTGGGACTAACAAATCACAACCCAAGCTTGCAGACTTTTTATCTATCACCAGCACTAGCCCAGGGGAAGCAAGAGAATGTCTTTGAACAAGGATTGATAAGATGTCTATTGACTGAGGATAAAGCAGAGCCATGCAGAGAAAGCAAAGCAGTTCATGGTGATTTTGTACAGCTAATGTCTGATTGGTGAAAAGGCGCTTCTGAAACATTCTAAAATTAAGTCTGTCTCAGTGGCATAGATGGATGCAAAGTACCATTAAACACAAGATCCAGGCAAAGCAGAGTACGCCCATAATGGTTTCTATAAAGGAAAGCCTAGAGTAAATACACGAATGCTTCATCTTAGGTCAAAATTATTCTGCCTTCAAGCCCTGGATTTTGACGATAAGTAATGTAACAAGATTGGACTGGGATCGCCAAGCTGTTTTCACTCAACAGTTTTGCTCTTGAGTACCCATGCACTCTACTGCTACAAAGCCCTGGCAACTTGAGTATTTACTTTACTGAATACAAAACTTTCCAAAGACATAGCCTTGCCATCTACATGCTTGAATTTTATTTTCACTGGTGCTGGCAAACAGAAAGAGGCCAAGTGTTATTTTTACTTTAAGGATATGTCAGGCAGTAGAAGACAAAAGATAAATTGAAGAAATGTGGCATTCAGGACATGCTCTGTAGCTAAAACACATGTGAAATCCTGACTTCAGGCTGTCAGTAACCCATTAACTAAGAGAAAACTGAGCCTGACACAGACATGAGACAGAATGAACTTCAGGGACTGGCACATTTAAAATTGTAACTTATTTAATTTCTGGGAACAAAGAAAGCCTGAAGGAACAAAGCCCCGAGAGTGGTCACCAATGTACTCATGCTAATATAGGTGTTGGGGACTAGAAGAGGCATTTTAACATATTTTCAAAGAAAAAATAATGCATTAAGGACTTTTAAAAAAGCCTAATAAAAGTACGCTGGAAAAAAAATCAAACGAGATGTTAAGATGCATGTGCTTTTTCTCATGGAAAAATCCCTCCAATCTATTTTCTCTAATGACTTTGTCCCACTTCCTCACGGTTGGTACAACAGTACTGTCAGCAACTCCAACGCTGGGGAAGGAAAGGAAGATTAAACACAGGCTGTGCCTCCTTTTTTCCTGACATGAGCACTGCAGAACATGCTGCACTGGACAAGGCTACCTGAAACACCTGTCGTCTCAACCGCAGGGGCAAATCTTGCTGTGTACTTGACGCTGGCTTCCATGTCCAGCTTGGGTTTCATTAAAGGGATGGTGAGAAGGAGAATGAAAACAGCTTCAGCCATTTGCCAGTTTTAAAAATAAAAAAACAAACCAAATGAGAGAGGTAGGAGTAAGCAAGCCAAGTAAGTCCTCATTGTGGCCTTTTATTGCTAGGTTTATTGTCTTGGTATTTCATGAAATGCTTTTGAAACTGGTGTATTTTAAAGTATAGCAAAATAAAAATGCTAATCAATAGTCTCTCTATAAGAGCAACTACCTTATGCCAATTAAAGTGCCTTAGAGAAAAGGAGACTTCTAAAAAGCAATTTTATATCTTACAGTGGGTTTTGAGGTGGGAGAGGGGCCGAAATCCAATTTCCCCTAAGGGAAGATTAGCCAAACACGATTTAAAAGCAAGGTCTGCATGTAAAAGGATGCGGCTAATACGCCTGTCTAGCTGCCATGTTGTAAGCCAAGCTAACGGCATTATAGAATCTATTAGGGCGTCACACACAAATGTTTCAGTCTGATCAATTCCCAGTGCTGGCAGTGGTTTTTTAGTTTTGAAAGCAGAAAAAAAAGAATAAAAATCCTCACATGAAATAACATGCTATTGCAAATGTTTGACTGCCTGCTTCTGTGCACTTCAAACTACTGAGGAAGAATGTTTGGAGAATTCTGGCTACTAAATGAACTACAAAGCCCACTGTTTCATACTATGTGAAAATGCAATGCATCCTGCAAGAATAGTGACAGTTTACTAGTTGACTCATAAAAACAACACCATGCGATGTCTGTGATGAGCAAGCTGTAACCAATATGCCAATAAGGACGCAGCAAGTGAGGGCTGTATAAAAACTGGCTTTAGTTTATGGAAAAGGACTAGTAAAACTGGATGTGTGAAGTCTATAAAATTGTGTAGGATACAAAGTCTGTAAAGATAAAATAAGCTAAGTCTTCCAGGCCTCCCTCTAGTGTTAATTCACAGAAATGATGGCGGTCAGTTTACACCCATTTATTTCATCTGGGCAAAGAGCCAGGATTTGAAGCTAAAGGTTCAGCTTCTCTACTGGCAGATGATATTACAGAAGATGCTGTTCATCTGATGCTGTCTGTATGTGTGCTGAAGGAACAGCATGCTGTCACTCCTAGTCCTAATGAATCAGGAAGATTTGATGGAAAGCATCATAGAGACCCTGTGAAGTAAAAGTAATAAGCAGAATTTGCAACAGAATAAAAAACAAACCATTTTAACAGTATAGAAGAAAAGCAAAAAACAAAACAGAACAAAACAACCCAACACACTCAAACCCCAAACCCAATGAAACAACTCACAAAAGCATGTATTGAGAGAAAGGAAGACTCTCCATTTATTTAGAAACCACTAATAGGAATTTGTAAGTATGGGCTCCCTGAGGATATATTTGTACTAGTAATTTCAGCTTTGCCGCAAAATACTCTTCTGCACTAAAACTTGTTTGCATCTGCCACTCACATGGTTTTGGTCTGGGCCAAATAACATTCACCCAACAGGACAGGGACCATTTCCAAAAGATTATTTATACACAGGCACCTTCTCTTGATGAGTATGAGTTTCAGAAGGATGCAGGCTGTTCTGTGCCAGCTGGATCTCTTACTAGGGACCCATCTTATATGTACTTAATTTATTAGTGCTGATCCAGATAGTACTGACTTCATCATTGAACATACCAGCTTTTCATATGGGAATGTATAAGATGTTTAAAGGGCTTGCAGTGTCTATTAAATTTGTGTTCTGGACAGTAGACCCAAGAAAAAAATTATTCCCAGCATTTTTTTTCTCTAAGAACCTGATTTGCCAAGAGAGAGTAAATGGGTCCTGGAGGGCAAACTGTGCACAATTCAGATAGCAGCCAAAGGAATCTTTCAAAGAAGAGATTTAAAGTAGCTCTGTGACTAGTTGAAAGTTATGCTTTTCCCTACCTGATTTTAAATTTAAGGAACTGTTCAAAAATTTAGGCCCATAGAACCACAGAATAATTTAGGTTTGAAGGGACCTCTGAATTGTTCAAGTAACTTCTAATGGAAACACAGAAGCCCAAGCCTTGCATTTTGAAATAAGAACTTTAAATCTGAAATAACCATAAACCACCTCTTCCCCTTAACAATGGATAAGATGAATGAGGAGACAGATCTGCAAGGCAGTCTGCAAGAAGTACCAGGCTGTTGTCGTTTAAGCCCAGCCACCAACTCAACCATGCAGCCGCTCGCTTACTTCCCCTCTTCTTCCCCCGCTCCTGGAGGGATGGGGAGGAGAATTGAAAGAATTTAACTCTCACGGGCTGAGATAAGAACAGTCCAGTAACTAAGGTATAACACAAACCACTGCTGCTACCACCAAGAATAATAATGAGAAGGGA
>WYDI02008230.1:0-56208 GCA_009867235.2 Psittacus erithacus | reverse complement strand
TGTGAGGTGTCCCTGCCCATGGCAGGGGGATTGGAACTAGATGATCTTAAGGTCCTTTCCAACCCTAACTATTCTATTCCATTCTAGTCCACTCTAATCTACTCTATGAAATTGCCAATTCGGCCCACCAAATCATTACGGAATTATAGCAAATCACTCTTTTGTAGTAACTTCCTCTGATTTCTAGGATATTTTTATGATTAATGAACAAACACATTCTTTCACTTTTTTAATACAGAGCAAACCAAGATATTATTTGCTATGGATAGATGTTCTGAGCTCTCTTTGAGAACTTGTGCCAAACTGGATGTAGGCCTTTTTCACAAAAAGCTGGCTGATAAGACTTCAAAACCTGGCCACAAATATGGTACACAATGATGGCAAGCAGAAATACTTTTCCTGGTGGCAGAAGTTATCCATATGTGGACCAAATACAATGTTTGCCATTAATAAAACTCATGGTTTTGAAATGCTTGTGAAAATTGAGCACATGCTTATGAAAGTTTCTTGAGCTAGTGCGAGGCTATCAGCCACTCATGGTAATAGTTTGTATTATGGATACTTGAACTGGAGAGAAGACTCTGAGATGTTACTGTCGGTGAAAATGAAAATTACAGTTACACACAATGAAGTGCTTGTACTTTGATCACCTTGTGACATTCTGTCTCACTGCATCACGAACAGATGAAAAGTGATACAGAGAGTGATGCATTAAGCGCATTAGAGTTATTTTTGTGTTAGAGTTTCACAATTATCCCAAGAAGAGTGCTCAGCATGTTTTGCAAATGCCATGCCTTCAACAACACCAAGCTAGCAATGCACTAGGACTACTTGCTTTTTACCGTATAACTGTATTTTGACTGCCTTATCAGGGCTCTCCATTAGACTGAAGGAAGAAAGGCTCCTTGCATCAGAAAATACTTATTGCTGCAGAACATCAGTTTCCCAAACCAGAGTATGTTCTGCAGCACTTTATCCCACTGTTTATAAAACCTGTTTAATTTATTGAGAATTCAATTGCTATTTGAAAACCTTTCTTTCAGAATGAAGAATTTACGTCGTGGCAGATTCGCGCGATGTCGTACCGCAAGCATCTGTATGTTGGCTGCATTTCCGCCGCCAGAATCACTAGAGGGAGTTCTAGGCAACGTTACTCCTTCACTATCTTCAATAGCTCTGCAACAGCAAAATTAGGAAAGGTTTCTGATAATACTTAGCAGGGAAAATACACGATAATTTTCATCACTATAATTTCATTTCACTGCCTAGCTACTGATTATTTATAAAACTGGCTTAACCTCACAAGTCACCTATCGCAAATCATGATCTTGCCTAACAGCCACAACAAACCAGCAAGATAAACATCCCACACAAGGCTCTACATTAACATATTTCTCAATTAGCATTATGAAGCACAGATGCGATGTTGATAACATACTCACAGGAATTTTAGAGCAAACAGCAACAGAAAAATAAGATAAAAGTAAATATCAGTTAAAAATATATTGATCAGTCATAAGTAACACTTAGACACCTTTCTCTAGTTCAGCCTAGCCCAGGACTTTTTTGCTCTTGGATTTATAATGCAGATTTCATTGCAGTGGAAGAAAATCAGTTTTATTCAAGTTTTATGTAGCACTGTTGTTGTTGCCAAAGGAAGAAAGTGCTTGATGGGAAGAAATAAATTGGAGTGTTTGCTGTCCTAGACCATTTCCATGTTGAAATTGTTAGCTCCATTATTTCTCAAAATTGAGGAATTTGAGGGGAGAACCAAAAGAGATTGAAAATTGTTCTTATCCTTACTCCTAGTAATCTTGAAATAAAACAAAATAATATACAGAATTCTACAGTGACAGATTACAGATCATGCATTTGATTTACAGTAAGACAACTGACAACAAACGATTGTTTTTCTTTACACATGGTTATTCTTTTTCTTAACTAGTAGCTGCCAATGTAACCTAAAGGTCTTAAATTCCCATTTATCCAGTGAAATGAGTGTGTACTCCATTTCAGAGTGTCATAATAAACATAATTTAAAGAAACAAGCAACTTTGTACTTACTGCATGCAATAGTGAAGCCCAGCTTGCTCTCAAAAGCTGGCTACTTATGCCTACGATTTGAAAAACACGAGACAAGAACACACAGGTGCCATTTAGGTGGCTTTCATGTACATGATTAAAATACATGTGATCAGCTGTACCACTATGGCAGTTTTGGCTGTGTTTTCTTTTATTCAGACATAATCACGGTAATAAAAGCTCTAGCAGTTGATCTGGTGCAGAAAAGATTTGTGTGAGTAAGATTTTACCCTCCTGAACTCTTATAACTAGCTTTTAAGCTGATTTTAATCAATAAGTTTTAGGTTTTGTAACTTTAACTGTACCAGTTTAAATTGCAAACCTAGAGCATGGAAGCATCCTAAATTTCATGAAGTCCCTCTGAAAAGTAACTAAAAAATAAAACCAGGACCTCAGGGTGCCAGGATCAATCATCACTGATGTTCAAAACGGTTTGACAAAGAAATTAGACATCAAGAGATTAAAAAATCCCTCCCTACTAAACCCATATATGATACAAGTGCAATAAATCTTTATGCATGTAAAGGACACATTCCTAGAGAGCATACTTCTGCAAGCATTGTGCTTGTAACTTGCATTACATGCTGCCAAGTTTTTGCTAATATTCTTAGCTGTGTTCTTTGGAAACATGTTGATGTCTTTAAGTATTCTTGATGAAATGGATGTAGGAATGAGTGAGCTTTCAAGACCACATCTTTGAGGTTATTATCACATATGATCTTATTAAAATTTCTGTCAAGATTTTGATTTTTCTTTTACAAAGTAAATCATAAACCAAAATAATCGTTAGTGTTACACTGTGAGGTTTGATTAACCTAAGTGCCCCAGAACATTTATAATTTTATGTTTATATTGGCTATGTATTCATAATGGAACATAATGTGATCTAATTTGATACAATAATATCTAATAAAACATATCCAGTGATATATATATATATATACACTATAATGGATCATAATTTGAGAAGAATAATTTAGTTGGCTGAAAAGGCGTAAGCAGGGCTTTGTTTCCAGCCCAACAATGGATCTTTGGCACAACCTTGAAAAAAATCCTGCTGCTTCAGTTCCAAGTCTTACCTTTATGAATAAAATTGTAAAATAATCCATAAATATTTATCATCATCTTTGTTGTTATCATCGTTATCAATAACTTCAACTACAGAACTCAACAGGGCAACCTCTGTCTACTCCAGGTAGCTGAGAGTTGTATTACTGTAATTATTCAGAGCACCCATATTTAAGTTACTTAACTCTTGCTATCATGAATATATACTTCAGATTTTTTTGGCAGGAGTAGATGTTGATGTTTGTATTCTTTAAATTAATATTGTAGAGAAAACAGCTACTGAAAAAATCCAAATCGGTGTCATGGCTGTGACAGTTTTGTTTGTGTGTCTTGAATAAATGCTAAGGCAGGCTAAGAAAAACTGGGAAAAAAAATGCTCTTTCTTCATAACATTACCACAGAGTGACTGAAATTGCTGTAACAACATAAAGAAGGAACTCAGACTCACTCACAAGTTATTGAAGCTTAACAAGATAATCCATCATCTGACCAAAGTAGATGACCAAGTCAGTGCTCTCTGCCCATGGCAAGGGCCTGGTAAACTACATTAGCTTGAACTTTGTAACATGCTCCCATCCTGCATTTACAACAGTTTAGACCACACATGTAGTAGTTGCCATGGATAAGCTGATACTATGCTTTAATGCATTACTGCTGTAGTCACCTGTGTGCCTGAACCCCTGCTTATAGCAATATATTTCTGCTCATAAAATTCCCTGCACAGACAAGACCAGCTTTTGCTTTTATCATTATTTCAATCGCTTTAGTGTAGATCCAATTACACAGGTATAAAATGTTTCTACTGGCATACCCTGGCATGAGTACAACAGCAGTTAAACAGATAACTCTAGAATTGGGATAGATGTGTAAATAACAAGAGCTGATCAACAACTATGCTGGTAAAATTTAAATGAGATCAAGCCTAAATCTTATCCTACACTGATAATAGGAATGTCTGTTACATGTCAGGCTTACTGGACGTGAGAGGAGTAAGACCAGAAGCTGATCTCAATAAAACCTCCCTCAAGTTCTTGTGGGCTATCCTTAGACACAGGTTAAAGCTGCCCAGGTTTCTAGCTTGCTGTGGGCAGCCGCATCCTAATCAAAAAACACCCAGCAATGGCAGCAGTAAATGCCAGATTGATGATTACCACATGAGCATATACATTATGGCATTGTCTAACTATACTTTAACTACATACCACCATATTTTACAATTCACAATGTGCCTGCACTGTTTCAGTAGGTGAAACAGAGAAATGTACAGATGAATGCAGGTGAAACAGACACTGTAGATGTCTTTAGAGAATACTGATTTCTCCTGACCACAGACATGGGTCAGCATATAAAAAGGCAAAGGCGAAGGTTTGTGTTCTTCCTCCACTTCTGCTTCTGTTCGTTTGCTTGCAAGATGTTGTAAATTAAGAGCAGAGGCTGTGATCTGTGTTAGACCTGAACTAAAAATGTCTCATGTTGCTTTGCAAAGGTAAGAAAGCTCAACCTGTAATTGGTACTGCCATGTAATGCAGGGCATATTCTAGCCATAGTTAAACAAAATGGTTTATCTGAACTGAAAATAAAGTATCTGTTACAGCTGATATGTCTGCCAAATTTAAAACATGATATAAACTAAAGTCGACAGCATAAGCCACTCAAACAAGGCCTCAGGGATTCCAAAATGTGCCTTAATATTTATTTTTCATACTTGATTGTAGGTTATGCACAGGTAAGTGTAGTGCTACCCTGAGGGTTTTAAGTGTAATGTAGTCAACCATGATAATACCTTCAGTATCTAGGAAGACAGTTCTCACAATGACTAATATGAAATGAAAGCAAAGCTGAGTGTTTTTCAGACTAGTGTTGTTTCCTCTAGAGTTATTCAGTAGATTTCTGAAATGTTTTCAGTATTTCCCTACTAGTAAAATAACAAGTATTGCCCCATTTGTGACACTGTATGTTCCAGCACTCAAAGAAACCTAACATTAACTTGCTTTTATAACTCTGTAATACATGAGAAATTGCTATCCTCCTGTCTATCCACTACTTCCTGCAGCAATTTGGACTCAAAAATGAATCACTAACCACTGACATGTATGCATGTAATAATGATGAAAAAAAATTACCCAGAATTACTCTGCTTCAGGTGCTCCCACCCATTTTAACCTGTCTCTCAGCGGTGAACCATGTAAGAGCTAGTCATACAAATACCGTGTGCTTCTAGATATTTCTCTTAGCCTTAATTACCTTAAAATAAAAATGCAGTCTCAGGAAGAATTTGAAGATGTTTGTACATATTACATAGATGTCTGCAAAACCAGAGCTGTGCCTCAGAAGAAAACAGTCTTCAGATTAGACTCACTGGCTCTAGCTGCTTCATGTTGTTCAACTGATATAAACAGATCTATGCCTGGCTTAACAGTGAGCAAATTTCAAGCAGCTTTATGTTGTTAGAATAGCACAGGACACCAAAAAGTACTACTGAATGTAATTTTATCTCTGATAAAGGGAAAAAAATGGTAAAGGGTAAAGTTAAGCCTTGGCTTCTTACTCAGTCTTTTGCTGGAAGTTATACTTGCAGAATGGGATCAACAAACATTAGCATGTTAAGTGAAGAAACACAGAACATAATGCTGTATCTTGAATTTCTGCTTCTCTTTGAGGCTTAATGTTGCCATGAGTTTTTCTCTTGTTCTGGCATTTATAGCACAGAAACCACTCTGCAAATTGACAGCTTAAGAAGCAAAAAGGCATATACAAGAAAGGAGGGATGACGTCCTTTTGCCCTTTTGCTGTAGGCAGCTCTGCTGTTACAGTGTATTCACAGGAGACCAGATCCTGTTCCTCTCTGCCTGCTACTGGCTAGATTAGTTCCTTTTTGCATGGAGTCTTATTCCATTGTCACTTCAACTTAAAATCTGGCTGCTACCAAAAAAGTTCCTTCTGTCTCATTTGTTTTAATACCCATGTTTGTAGGGGAAGCCAAGTTCTACTTGAAAATATGGGACAATCATAATTCTAATGACTGTGCTATGATCTCTGCATTGTGGTTAGCTTCCTGGCTGTAACATGATGTTTTATCACAATTCAGTGTTAATTTTGTCTTGTGACAATGGAGAGCAATTCCCTTCCCCTTATCACCATCATAGTCGTGTCAATGGATTAATCACTAGAGCATAACAAATACAGATCTTATTCTATTGTAGTTTTTCAAGACTACTGTTGGATTCATTAGTTATGAAAAAAATGGAATTTTACTCTTGGTTTTCTTGCTTTCTAAAAGCAGAATACATGCATGCGTAAACCAAGAATTAGTGTTGGAGCTTTCTGTGCATTATAAAGTTATTAATCTCAAGGGACATCAGTCACATTGTACTAAACTGAAAAAACTGAACCAAAGCAGTTTGTTCTGTCAGCAGGGCCCCTGAAAAGTACCTAAAACCTTTTTCATAGTGTAGTATTCACTATACTATATAGTTTTAATTTATGTTACACGAGAAAAAAGTTGAAATTCTATTTCCTTTACTTTTTCTTCCACCTTTTCATTCTTTGTCATCTTTGAGACCAACCACCCATGGTATTTCTATTTTCTTAAAACTACCTGCAAGAAGACTTTCATATGCTTTATCATTTTGAGCCTATGTTATTTTGTAAACCTGTAGTGGGGTTTAAACTGCAACTGTCTATATGAGAGGTTACTGAAGTTGTTATTCAGTTTATGGCTTTTTTCTTTTGAGTGTTGTTAATGAGAACTTTGGTTCCCATTGTACCTTTGTCTGTTACCTTGAAGAACTATGTGGTATTAGTTAAAGCTCATACAGACCTGAAAATAGCTTCTTGTATTTCTTATTTTATACTTTTTTCAAATCTCAAATTGTTCTGGCTTGTCCTTTAATAATCTCTAACTTTAAAAATGCTTTCCTCTCTCAGCCTATGATTTTGCTGCTGATGAGGATGATGCCAGTACCCTACCCAGCTTATTTCACCTTCATCTGGCAGATCATATACTTATCTGCATAGATCGGTGCAGTAGAGTGCAGAGATCCCTGAAGCAGTATGGCTTCATCAAAACAATTTGCAGCTGGGCAGATTAGCTTTGCCTTTCAAACTGGGCAAATATGATTATATTCAGCCACACTAACATGATTATATTGCTTCTAGGCTTTATTCCTGCACTTCTGCACACTGCTGCCATTGTGGCATACAGACCTACCTACTCACTTGGTGACCACTGCATTGTCCTAGTTTTCTAGGCTGTAAGAATTCCTTTACTGCGTTCCGATGTTAAATTTGTAGTGACCACATTTTGTGACAGTGAGAATGCTCTGCTACAGTACAAATCCCTTCCTGTTCCCTCCTCCCTGCCGTATCTTCTGTTCACATTTTCTTAAAATTACTAAAGATGTTCTTTTTGCACTGTGAGAATGACAATGAAATCAAGCCTGCTATAGTGCTGCATACAAACGTTCCCCAGAATAAAAAGGATAACTGCTAGTGAGTTGCAAATCTCAGTTTTAAGTAATAAATAATTATTCTTATTCTATGTCCTAAACAGTCAATCCCTGTCATATGCTGGCTGCATGCACCAGTGATAAACTTTTGCAAATGAATCTCATAATAGGGTACTTTTTACTTTGTACGAACCCCAGAATGCATTATTGCACTAGCTATTTAAACACTGGACAGTAAAAAGCATTTCACAGAATTAATTTTCTCTCTTTCATGAGAGAGATATTGCACATTAACTGATCTGAAACCAGAGCAAGTTTCTTTTATAACGTGGTCACTCACTAAGCAGGCTTTCCACAAAGCACAGGAGCTGAAGTAAACAGTCACTTAGAAGGAAGCTCTCTAGTGCCCTGCCATGCTGATGATTCTAGAAAAAGAGAAAAAAAACCCACTCAAGTAACATTTCATTGCATGTTGAAAAGAAAGTGTAAGCACTCTGTTTAGAAAGCTTTAAAGCATAATTGGAATTCAACATGCAGATTTCTGTATTATTACAATGCTGTGTGCACTAGATCATTTGCTGAGCAGCCAGCATTTTAAACAACACATTGCAAGAACTTTGTGCTTGTACAATAACAATGTAGAAAAATTAGGATGACAGCACAAGTATAAACATTCTTCAGCTGAAATGGGAACTACAGTGCAGTGCTAGCCTATGTATTATGAGAACGGAGCATTTCTGCTTCCATGGAGCACAGATGGAGCACAGATCACTAGTATGCTGCCAAGCTGAACTCAAAACAGAGGTAAGCTACATATGTACTGGCAGGTAAGCTCACTGATCTTTTTAACCCAATGAACATCTGATGTGATGTGAGATTCACTAAATTGTACATTGCAAATCAAGGTCAGAATGAAGGGTGACTTACTGTTTTGTGACATTCTCCCTGCTTCACTGACTGAAACCAGTTGTGAATTACAGAGTACTTTCCCTATGCTAATCTGACAGGAATTTGCAGATATATTTGACTATAGAATTAAGCGTATCTGGACTCAAATCTGCAAGAAGTGGTAGGAAAAATAATTGAAAAAAAGGTAAATTTATACTTTTCCTTATACTACCATGATGCTGATGCTGCTGTGCACAAAGACTGGTGTCTCTGTATGGAATTAAGGTACCATGTTCACTATGAAGAGGGCCAGGAGGTTAAGCTGGCACTGCAGTATCCTAGGCTAACCCTTCCTTTTGCTGACTACAGCCACAGGAAAGAGTTGCATTGGTATGAGAATGTGTGCGACTGGAGCCTCCTCTTGGCTTTGTGAGATGGATGACGCTGGCAGAGCACTCCAAAGCCACAGTGCACAGGAGAATCTGGGTCATTATGCAATGTGTCAGCTGTGCCAAATCATAATGTCAGTGAAACTATCAGACCACTAACCTAAAAAACAGAGTTATTGTTTGTAAAATACAATCTTAAATACACAATACAGACCAACTGTTATTGAGATTGTGAGGTGGTTTTGGTTTTTTCTCAGGATAAGTCATAGTAAAGAAAAGTATGTACAGAGGAACAGTGTGTGAAAAAAAGAGTATGTATACACACGGATGTGTATTTACACTCATTGAGGGTTTTACCATTCATGGCATACTGCAGGATTCACGGTCACTAGTAGGACTCAATGAAATGCCTGTTCTCCGAATCAGTCTCCCATTTATCTACTAAATCTTTCTATTTCATCCAATCTAAAGAACTATTTCTTTATCTAATATAAATATATTATATAATATAATAAAATAAAATATAATCTATACATTGAGAAGGGGTATACATTAGCTCTTTAATAAGAACGTGAAAGAAAATGTGATCTTGGATTATAGCTGTATTTGCCTATAACTGTAGATCATTAGCAAGGCAGACTGAGTGAAAAGAAAAGATTCCCTGGCAACCCTCCCCCTCTTCCAATGCCTGCTCAAGCAGAAAAAAACAACCGCCCTGCATACATATTCCAATGAGCCACTGTGGGGCAGTAACAACAAAAACATTCCAAAGCAAAACAAGGGCCTTTGAACAGCCAGTTTGCCTTTTCTGAGCAAAGGCTACAAAGAAACAGTTCTTCGAAGAAAATCTGAACATTAGGATATTTGTTCTTCTATTATAAAATGTTATTAGGCTTTTTGGGAAACATTTTATAGACATGCTTAGCTTCAACTCCTTCCACAGAGATGCTTGCATACAGCTTTTTTGAAGCTGTTCCTCATTTTTAGAGCACAGAATGGAGGTTGCATGTGAGATATACCAGACTGTTTAAGACACTATCTGGATTTTCTGTGTGCATAAACTCTTCTACCTGAGGGCTAAGTAAATAAGTTCTTCTCAAGTGATTATTCTCTGAGCAGGAGTTTTTCCTTGTAAAGTACAGAAACCTCTGAAGATTAGATATTTTTGTGCAGTCTTTGTTCCTCTCAGGGCAAAATCTTGAGTGAACAGAAGTTATTACAAAAAATGATTCTATATCTTAAGGGTAAAAGAATATACTTTGTTCAGTTTTGGGTGTAACTTGAACCAGAATTACTGAGCTGCTTTGGATCCAACAATTCACACCTATAAGTTCAAAATTAGATTAATAGCTTTGTCTTCCTTTCTTCTAATCCAACCATTCTGTAGTTTTCATAATACCAATGAAATGTGAAGGAATCAACTGTTGTTTCTTTTTACATAGTACCAAAAGGGAAAAAATGCCTATTTAAATATTGCTAATTCCAATCCGAATTCTGTATGAATACACAACTTCCTGTAACATTCATTCTAGATAGATATTGCCCTGTAGTGCTGCAGAAATTTTTTACCAGATGAGCAGTGCATGCTGAATTACAGAATCTGTAAAAAGTCAAAGTATCATACTCTGATTGAAGTGTTAGAAAAAGTGGATCAAGACATCCAGAGAGCTGAATTACAGCCATGGCTCTTCAGTTACACTTTGAAGATCATTTCCATTTCCATTTCCATTTTGATCTTACATCTTACTCATAAGTAATTAACATTTGGGGATGCATGACAGATGGTATGTACCACCTTGTCTTTTGGGGCAGTTTTCTCTTGTCTTGGCTTTTCCAGATATATACCAGACCTAAAATAATTTTTTAGGGGAAAAAGAAGAGAGAGATAAGTGAACTTACTTTGCCTTGCAGACAGCAATGTGAAAAAGCTGAAAGTTTCTTCTAATATTTAAACATTCTTCCAATTTTATTTTTAGACATTTATTTATTTATATTTAAATATAATTAAGATATTCGTTTGATCTGTAGGTTTCCAGATGTAGCATACCATTCAATTTTTAGAAAGATTAGGCTATCAATTTAATGCAAATAGGACTAGAAGCATTATTCCAAGTACTTCTGTTCAAAAACATTTCCCAGCTAATGAATCTTACAGCTGATCCTACTGATACTCCAGGATATGAAAGATGATGCTGTCATATCATCTGCAAACTGGAGATCCCTTACTGATGTTCCCTGTGTTTACAGCATTTGTGATTCTCATCTTTATCTCCACAGTTTGCTTGGCTGTGCTTTTGCATCATATATAAAAAATGAAAAATTATGAAAAAGAAGTATTTGGAAGTTTTATTAATTTAAAGCTATCTCAGGGTCTAGGCAGCCAGCTGAATTTTCAATCAAGACCTGTAAGTGTTCATTACTAAGCCTGCAAGGCAGCAATAACCATCATCTCCAAATTGTAGAGTTTCCCATCAGCTCTTTAAAAGAACTGCAGTGAGATTCTTGTGTTTATTGTTAAAGTGGAAAGTGGTCTGAAGAAGGTTACATCCAACAATTTTGCCTCACAGGAAAAAACAGCAAAAAAGTTAGAAAGTTGATAATACCTATTTGCCCTCATTTACCCTGCAGAATCAAGACAGTCAGAAGAAGACATTGTATTTAACCCATATGTTAGCAGAACAGTTGCAGTAGTAGAATATTTAGTTTCCAGTATGTAGAAATAGTAACTACAGAGACATTTTTAACTATGCTTCATGAGACATCTTGGCTGTGCTGGTATTAGAGACAACACAGGCAACCCCCCCAAAAAAGAAGCTCATTGGGATTTTCACATTCCAAGATCAGTTTATAGAGTTTTTATAAAAACAATCTTTCTGCCTGGATGATACCTAGCAATTTGTCCACATAGTAGCATGGGAACTTTACAAAAGGTAGATTCAAATTGTAAGCAGACTCTTGGAGACAAGGAAATTAGTCAATCAGAAGTCCATAAAATGAAAAATAGGAGACTATTTTTGGACTAAGCTCAAAAGATGAAAAATAGTAATCTGATTTACAAGTTGATGTTTTTAATAGATCTTTCTATTAGCCCCTTGCTAACCTCTGAGGCAGCCTTTCTATTATAGGCAATTCTACAACACCCCACAGCCATTGTCAGTCAATCAAGAATCATATCTATCTTAGGGCCCTAAGTGTTACAAAATTAGGAGAACACAACTTGGATTGTTCTGATTTGAGATCTCAGCATTCAGTTTTTCAATCTTTTCTCTCCAAACATAGATGCACTCACTGAAAAACAAGCCTTGAAACATTCCCATAACTATCTGCTTGTGAAGTAAGAAGGAAAAGAAAAAAGAAATCAAGAATAGCTTCCTTACAAAACTAAGCACATTACATCTCAATTTCAGTTGAGGTCACCTTGCACTGCTGGCCCCAGGGCTGTGAGTCTCGCTTGACAATTTGGCCCTACCATTTATTTGGTGTTTTCTTTGGTTACCTCCTGTTTGGATCAAACTTTGTGCCTAAACTGGCTGGCTGTGGAAAGCGAAAGAGGTTAGTGTGTAGATTCCATGTTTTTATAAGCGGTGACCTGTCACTTCAGTGATGATATTTTTTCAATGTCCTTTACAAGTGTAATGTAACTGGTGCTGTTATGTAATGATATTGGTGCTGGCTTGTGTTTCTGGGCTAAATTAATTAGTTACTCAGAACTAGCTAGAAATATGATTTTAAACAAGACCAGGGGGAGTTTTAAAACAACCCATAGTATCAAAATTCAGTGTTTGTGCACAAGTTCTGTATGTTTGACACCAAACCCACAGGACTGGCTATAAATTGTGGCTAGAGTTGGTGGAGGTGGGGAGCAGGGAGCAGGGGTTAGGCTTGTACTGGAACTGTCTTGAATCTCCATTTTAATTATCTTCCACTAACTGGTTTCTACCAGAAAATGTGGGAGTCAGATAAGATAGGCAAAAGATTGTCAAAATTCAGAATCTTAGTTGCTAGTTTTCCTTCTTTAATGATTTGTTTCTCCTGAGCACTTACATTTAGAATTAGGGACAAGTGGTCCAAATGTATACTTTTGTGGAAAAATTAAAGGACCACTGTGAAAATGACAGGAAATGCTGGAGAATATAATCTTCTCTGAACTGACACACATTCTAGAAACAAATCTGTGCTGGAAACACTGACTATATATACCAGGTATAAAAGCATAACTGGCAGTTAAAACCTTGTTGAACAATGCAATGTTACTGTATTTCTTAACTTGGAAGGCTGCTCATCCAGCCTGCTCAGCCAGGAGGTTCATCCAGGCCATGTACCATTTATAAGACATTGTGTTAGCATTGAATTAGCTTATAGATTGTTTTAATATGACTTGAAGCAGTAGGGTGTGTAATTGTCTGAATGTTTCTTTCCACTGATTGCACAGCATTACTTCTTTCTGCACCTGAAAAGGTTTTTTCCTCCACCTGAACACTTCACAAGCAAATTTCCAGATATTTGGAAGCAAATGCAAACAATTTAGAACAAATGTCATTCCTGCGATTAGGGTCTAAAATGTAACTAACAAACAGAGCCAGTACAGCTAAGTTTTGTAACGTTTTGTTTTCAGTGGGTTTTGTTATTACTTGCATCAGCAAAGTATTTCAGTGTGATACCCTTTCTCATCCTAATTCTTGTTTTCTGGAGAGAAAAGTAGTTTTAAACCCTCTAGACAGTACAGTCTGTACATACAAAGTGTATGAAGAGTCAATGGGAAGAGTAGCCTTCAGGACCATTTAGCATTTTTCAGACTGCCATTTACTTTCTGCCACAATGTTCTGGGTACCATATAATATTGTTGATGTTATGAGTTACATTTCCCACTAATGACTAAGTGGACACCACCAATGAAACTCAAGCTTGGGAATTCCTGTGAGACTATGCTTTGAATTGCCTACACATATACAGTCTCCAAGTACTTGCACCAAAATAGTGTATGATAAATGCCATTATGTGACTTAATTAATGTCTGCAGATCATTGTCAGATTCATAAGCAGTCAAAAACATTACCATGATGTTTTTTACATCTACTAATTTTTTTTATAAGCCAGAAATAAAACCCAGAGCAAAGGTGGTCAGATGGGTTGGCAATTGATTGGAAAATCACCAAAGACTACATGGAGAGGAAAGCAATTAGTGAGAAATGCAGCAATAAGAAAATGCAGCCATCAGGGATATCTGGTATTAAATCTTCAAAGAAACATAAATATTTGATTTTTTTTTAAATTATTTTTGTATAATGCATTAGCTTGCAATGCATGTGGCATGTAAATGCATGGGCAGCATGGGAGGCAGCAGAATGCCTAACATGCTAAAGCTTGTGTGTGAAAAGTATATTTACACTTATTTGACTGGTGAGAAGACAGGACATTTATGTTCTTTTAAATATAAAATACTGTACACTTTTGTTTATATACTCTTCTTTAGAAAGCCATGTAATTTACTAAGGCATGAGATTGGGTCAAATAAACAGAAGTTCCACATATGGACTACATGAGGGGCATTATAAGTACAAGTAAAGTATTTGAGCAATAATTACAATTACAGATACTTTTTATCTAAATTTTATGATATGCTGAGGCATAATATGATAGGTGTTTCATATACAGGTAGATAAAGAAGGTTGAAACAACCTTAACAAGGGGTCTATGTGTGATCCTTGTACTTGGAGTATACTTCCACATATGATACCACACATGATAAAGTGTTGCAACCAAGCAAATCCTATTATAAGTTAAAGAACCTCTTACTATAACCTTCTCCTTCCAAAGTTAGGGAGGAAAACTCTATTTTGTGCTTTTGCTTTTCCAGAAACCTATCACTGACACAAGGGAACAGATACCAAAAGAGACTTGAAAACGATTATTGAAAAATGTAGTTCTTGCCAACTGAACTAGACAGCTGAATGTAGAAGTAGCTACTCTTTTATTAGACTAACATAAAATAAGAGGTGTACATAGTTCTGAAGTCCCTCAAAGGGCCTTTCATCAGTTATCATTTTCCATTCTTGTGAAAGGAGCACTGAGATCTCCAAATCATGTGTATCAGCCAAATTTTCTCTTTCCCCCAATCTAATAAAGGTCTCTTTATAGCAAAAAATGCTTTTATATCTCTCTCTCTTTCTGATAAAAAAGTCCTGCTACAAGTCCATTATGGAGAAGAATCTTAAAACATAAACAACACTAAGGAGAGCTGTTTGGTTTTACCAGTTGCTTTTGTGAAAGAAAGGTTTACTGGTGTGTATCTCTTTAAGTACAAACTAAAACCAACAGTGGGTGACTTGTCATTGCATTCAAACCTACATTTCCACTAGATTCCTCATACTGTGGTATTTATTAAATATAATTACAAAAAAATGTAAATGACAGGCCAGCAAAGACTTTTCTAAATAAAATTGCCTCACTTCAGAGAAAAAAGATTGATGCTCAAGAGTGATTTAGACATGCTTGGGGTCTAGCTGTCTTGCTAAGAGGAAGAGGTAGTGGTAGGCCCTAAGCAAACGCATGCAAAAACAGCATGAAAAGAATGAAAAGATAGAGTAAGGGCAAATGGGACTAGTAAGATAGATAGCAAGTGCAACTGATAAGGAACTAGGATGCATGACAGAAGTAGAATTTCAGGGAAGATGCTCATACAGATGGCAAGACAAAATAAAATAGAGCTAGAGAAAAAAGTAACAATTTGATCACAGTACCTTGCAGTAAAGAAATATCTAGAGTACGACACCAAGGTACAGGTTTTAAAAAGAATTGTACTTCAATTCTGATTGCACAGATAGCCTTGTTTGTACTGTAAGGCTGCAGGGGCTAATACTTAAAAAAAACTTCACTAAATACTACTGCATTTTATTAATATGTTATGTACAAATAACAACTTATTACCACTTTGAAATGACAAAAAAATCTTGTGGTAAACCACTAACTTCATCTTTCTGCATAAAAGTACATTTGAAATACAGTGCTTTGTATGAAATGGGAACAGGAATGCTCTTCTTTTTGATATCATTTGAGACCTGAATCTCAGCCTGTGTGGGAAATGAGAAGGCTGCAGTAGCCTGTGCAGCAGAACAACAGGTTGCGTGCTGTAAAACAAAGGGGGAATGTTGGCGCATCATATTGGTGTGAAGAAGCACTGCCATGGGGCTGTGTAAAAGGTGTGCAGGGAGTGGAAGAATAAAGAAAACAAAAACAGAGAGAGAAGCCAGCTGTGAACAGCACTGTTCAATTTTTTGACTGAGCAAGCTACTCTAAAAAATGTGAAAAACCTCCATCATTTAAAACTGGTTTTAAATTACTACTAATATGACCCCAATTATGTTTTCTTTACCTGTACCCATGCGTTTACAATCTGAAAGAAAACAATGAGAATGGCTGCTAAAGATTCCTGATAGTGCGTATTTTCTTGGAAGTCTATATTCATATTAAGGAAGTATCAGTACTAACACCTGCAACTCGTGTTGCTTGGAACAGTGAGAAACAAATGTAAGTTGGCTCACAACCACTCTCTTCAAATGAGGTTACTGTTACTTTGTGGCCTTTACTGTGTGTAATTTTGCTCTTCAAAATGTAAAGAAAAGCATGTTGATTATTAAAAACATTGCTCCTATACAAAAATGAAGTAAATACTATTGAATGGCCTTCAGTGAAGAACAAACTGCCAATTACAATGGATTTCTAAGGGAATATTCTATTAAAATTCACTGTTTCTTCACAAGTAATTTGGTTAACACTTGATTTCCAGGTAAGTGCAGAAACAAACTGAAATATGATGCTGTAAGAAAGACAACTGAAATCAATTTGCAAATCACTGCAGGTACCATGACAAAGAAGAACAAGCTGTAAGACATTGTACTTCTAATTTCTTTTTTCTCTGTTTTACACAGCTGAGCACCCTAAGGTCAGTGTGTATTAGTCAGCAGAAGAGAACAAGGTTCTGTGCTGAACTCTGACCACAAGCACATTAAATTTGTATTCATTCCTGTGTCTGTTGGCTGACGCATATGGATAGGAAACAAAATCTTCACATCTCTCTGCTCTGTGCTTGAGAAATGTGGAAAAGACACTAGTTGCCCAACCTTTGCTCCAGTCTTTGTGCCTGCAGTGAACAATTGAAGGGACTACACAGAGGTATGTTTTTGTCTGGTATCCTCATGTCCCAGTTTGTCCCTGTAAATGAAAAACCAAATGGTTTTGAGCAGGTAACAGGTCTGATACTTCAGGCTTTCTGGGCCTGAAGAAAAGTCTGCTCCAGACAGTGAAAATCTGCAAGGTTGTTTCTGTGAGGAAGTGGTTGAAAAAACAGCCTGTGGGGCACTTGTAGATGCCAGGCTCCGCATTTGTATACAAGGTAGAATGAAATTAGCAGCTACTTAACAACTGAAAGTTGCAATATTTGTTGTGGGGTTTTTTGTTATTAACTTCAGTTATTTCACAGCGATTTCTTTTAATTTCTGAGTAACAAAAAAACCAAACAAACCAAAACCCATAAACAGTCAAAAGTGGCTCATTCCAAAACAAACAAACCAAACCAAACCAAACAACACCAAAAAAACCACCCCAAACAACAATGCATGTATTACTGCACTTAACTAATGTCATGTTACAGACACAGTCTGTTCACCCACTCGCACATTGCCTGTCTTACTGAAGGAACAAAAATGTAATCCAAGGACTGTGAGAGTGTGGATGTACCTTATCAACTTCTGAGATTAACCTGTACTGTTTTAGTTCTTGCTCTTCCTGTTCAAACAATTGCACAGGATCCACATACCATCACTGTGGAAGACAGAGATTGTGTCAGCTCACCTGGGTGTTCTGCATAGTACTCTTGTTTTTGTTAAAATGAATTAGACACATGACAGAAATTAGGATTAGACTTTTATGCACTTTATCTAGAAAGTAATTTTATTGTTTTAAATACCTGGTTATCATTACTGATCTGTAAAAACCAAATTTTTAGCATACTGAACAGAAAAGTGTATTTGAAATTATTTTTATGGTGTGGCTGGATCAGAAAAAGAAAAAAAAAAAGCAGTAGTTTTTACAGCTCCCTGTAAAAGGAGAGTATAAATAAAGGTATTTCAGTGCTGATGTAGAGCAGCACTGTCAGGAAAACACCATTAAATCAACTAAAGTTAAATTCAAAAAATAGGTGAAAAAAAAATAAACCTCATACTATGAACAAGTATAGCTGAATAATCAAGAACCTATTCCTTAAGTGCAGTGGGAAAACAACTCAACCTGAAGGATTGCTATGCTAAAGATTAGGATAGCTAGTAAAGAAGGAATAGCACTGTGACCTAGCATTCTCAGGTTTTAAGGCAATTTTGAAAGGCAAAGACTAATGGGTATACTGTTTGTTCATGGAACAGTCCCTAATACATTGTCCCAACCCACTGATAAATGATTCACAGCATGAAACCATGTAAAATTTGTATGTGTATGTACAGTGTCGGCTGTGTAACTTTTGCTTGAAGACATCAGATATCTAGTGGTCAGGACAACCGTGTGAACTGGGACATGTGACACAAGTGTCCCAGCATCCAAGCACCTTATACTTAACCTGGCACAGACCCTTCAGGATTCATTTGAAAATCTGCATTGACGTCAGTAAGAAAACACAATAAATTTTTACAAAATCCATGAGAAACTATGAGAAACTCTAAGGGCAGGTGTAAACCTTATTTATTTCCCTGCTATTCTAATGTGAAGCTATTTGGTAGGCTCATGATCATCTCTTTTTCCTGTCTGGTATTTCCTATATGCTTTTTTCTACATCTCTGTCTTTTTTTAGAAGATCTTGAGTTGATCATGGCCTTTTTTATAGAAGACACCGGTAGACTCTTCCAGGGAAGGTAAAATTGTTAACTTGGAAATAACCCTCAAACAATGAATTGATGGTATTTTTATTCAAGTCCAACATCAGGGCAAGTGTACTGCTTAGGTCAGCACTGTGGTCCACTTTGTTGCCCAATTTTATTTAAAATAATGCCCTTAGTCCATAACACAGAACTGGCTATTAACTGAATATTCCCTCATTCTTTGGAAAGTGTATTGTATTACACTAACCTCAGAGAAAATATAAGTATTTAAGTACAAATTAAAATTATTATCTACTTAGGGGAAATAATGTTTTTAATTTACTTTTTCTTCATACAAAGTCTTAGAAATTTCTTCCTTTGCACAGCTGGGCTTCTGTTAGTAACCGATGCAAACGCTACATAGTGTAATACTCATTTTCTATTATAACTCAGTAGAAGACAGTAACATTCAACTGTGTATCAGAAATCACAAGCTTCTCATAATTAGTATGAAATTAATTATCAATTTGAAACAAGTTATAAAAAAAATAAGAAACAGTAACTGAGTTTTTCACCTCCTAGTATTATGGGATTGGTTTAAAAAACAGAATCCTTTTAGTAAATTCTTAAATGCAAATAATTTTTCTACTATTTCATGAATAAAATTTAAGATTCTTTAATGAAGGGAAAAATATTCTAACAGGGAATCCTGGTATTCTGGGTGGTGATGTATTAAAAAATTAAAATACATTTAAGGGATTAATAACTGAGCAGTCAGAGGGAAACTGGCATCCAGCTGAAGTCTTTCTGATAGGATCCTAATGCAATTGGTTCTTTGTCCTTCACTGCTTGACATTTTATCAATGTGCTAGAAGAAAACATCCCATCATCCAAGATAATTACTGTGGATTACACAAAGATAGATAATGAAGAGGCCAGGTCACCGATCCTGATTGCTGAGGTGAATTCAAACAAATATTGTGCATTATAATTCAGCCAGGTAAAAAAAACAAACCCAAAACCACAAAACCAAATCAAAAACCCAACCATACATCTAGGCCCTCCAGATGAAGGTAGTACTTACAGGATAAATAAAACATGAGAATGTTGGAATCAATGGTGGGTAAACCTGAGCTTTGCCCTGCAGCTTGACGGTCACTGATGCACCAAGGCACGATGCTGGGAGCAGCAGCAGAGTGGGGGGCACTGGGAGCCTGAGGACTCTCATCACAAGCTGCAGCCCCAGAGAAGCTGGGCAAGGTGAACAGAGCAGGCCTGGGACAGGGGACACATCAGCCACAGGATGGTGAAGGTGCTGAGGGAGCTGGTCTGGGGGAAGCCAGGAAACAAGGTCTGCAAGGTAAGGTCAGGGTCAGCACAGCTCAAACCCCGATGTAGCCACTGCTTTCACTGTTCTGTGGATGCACTGAAGTACGTTGTGTATTCACAACCTGGCAGGAACCACAGCTCAGAGCCCTGAATCTCATTACAGCTGGGTTAGTTAGCTCATCTCTACTTCATAAATAATTGAAAGATGTAAAGCCTACCACTAGAAAAAGCCTACAATGCTCACAAGACAATTGGCAGGAATCTGACTGATTCTAAACACGCACATTTGATCATTTTCTGTCATCCTATGAAGGCAGGAGGACTTCAAGGGGTGATCACTAGGAGCGGCTCAGCTGTGTGGGGCAGCAACAGGAGCTCAGCACGCCGGTACACTGCCTCAGCCCGCCATCCCTGCGCATTAACTGGCCCAAACGCCCTCCGCCATCAGCTGCGGCCCCGGGGAGGCCGCTGAGGCGAGGCCACGCCCCCGCTGGCTTTCCAGAACCTTCTGCCGTCTGCGCGTGCTCCAAGCTGCCGTTGCCAGGGTGCGCTTCAGAGACGCGGCTCCGCGCTGGAGCTGAGGCGAGCTGGTTCTTGTTTTCGGCCGCTGGCCTTTGAGGAGGGATCTCAACGCGCGGGAGGACAGCCGCGGCTGGGGCCGCAGGACGGGGCTCCTCGCCTCACAGAAGGGTAAGGGCAGTGCGGCGGCCGCGGTCCGCCCCTCTCGTGGGTCTTGTGCGCCTTCGTCCCTCGGGACGGAGCAGTGTCCGGTTGCGTTAAGTCGGGTCTGTTATCCCGCCCGGAGCCGCGCTGCCGGCGGCATCTGCCCGCGGGTAGGCTCGGCAGTGACTCACGTTGTTTTTCTTTCCAATGAAGCGATGGAGAGCCTCGAGGTCCCCGCAGCCAGCTTTTACCTTCGCTTTAGAAGGCAGTTCTCACCTACTTGAGCAAGTCTGTGTGCGGAATGACAATGTACTTAGTGGGCTCATACTTAAATTGCGTGTTTGCTCAAACAGGAGCTAATTTAGATAGGTGAAGGGCTTTCTGTTTAATTCATCATTCGCAGTGCACTAATTGAAAACGTAATACTTCGTAAGAGGGAAAAGAAAAACAAACTAAACATGCTGTTTTGTGATCACCAGCGTGTTGTGGAATTATTGCCGTTTTCCATGGTTGTTAATTGGAAATGGAAATACTTGCAATTTGCAACTCCTTTGCAAAATCACTGTGGTAATTACAGCTTTCTCAAGCATAGGTGTCATTTGTGGCTGATAGCAGTGTTTGAAAGGTTGACAAATAAAGGCATTAGATTGGTTGACATGGGTGTTAGTGAGTTTTAATTAGAATTTAGTCTTCTTTTCTGAAGCATTACTTAGGTAATGATTGGGTGGGGGTTTTCTTTTTCCTTTTTTTTTTTTTTCCCCACGTTCCCCACAATCAAAATGTCAAAATGATTTTTGCCTTTGTGCTGTGTCAGATACATAAATGATTCCTTTAGTTTGTAAGTTGTTAACTCACTGAAAATGCTTTTGGGCTTTTAACTGTTTACTTGTGGTTTGGTTTTGGGGCTTTTTGATGTCTAGATGTTTTAGTACTGATTGGTAGACTTGAAACAGGTGCCTAAAGGTAAGTGTGTGTGCTGGGCTTGTCTAAATGAGGACTAGTGGCTCAGTGAAACTTAATGGTAAAGCTGAAGATTTTGGCCACTGAAGTTCTCGCTGGAAGGAAGAGAAGCTACAAAGGGCTTCCTGACTAGTAAATAATGGCTTAATGGTTAACTTTACAATTCTGTGATCTTAGCTACTTTTTGATGGAGCTTATTGTTAGTGTTGTTTTATGCTGAACAGGTGAGATTAGTTAACATCAAGAGTGAGAAGTATTGAGGGGGAAAGAAAATGTGATGGTGGAAAATGAGAAGTATGTACTAGTGGGAGAGCTCAGGTAATTGTACCAGTTCCTGCTCTAGAAGATAAGCATTTAGTTTATTTGCTCTGTGTCATAAATTCTGTGTTAAATATGTAGTCAAGGAGTCTTTCTTTATATGGATCCCTTAGTTTACAGGGCAACATGTCCATGAATTCACAGCTTACAGAAGCTGTGAATATGAAGCAAAATCCTATCCAAGATGACAATGATAATCAACACTTCTTAAACCGAAGGTGTAATGTTCAGGCAGGACATGTGGTATTGTCTATATGTTTTGTTTTCTCAGCATGATTCATAAATAAGTTACATCCTTGTTAAGAATACTCATTCTTAATACTTTTCATTAGGGATCTTTGATACTGACCTACAAAATTGATCTACTGATTGTTGTTCCTGTATTTTGTTCTTACCTGTTCATTTTATGCAAAGAAACTATTTCTATAAACTCAACTTCACAAATGTATCACAGAATGCTCCTTCCCTTTGATAATAATTGTACCACCTAGCCAAGTGAAAAAAGAGTAGTACAGTTGTTTTTGAGAGTAGATCTTTCTCCTGTGCATCTCTGTAGGATATAATTAATGAAAATCTTATGTTCCTTTTTGTTTATGATCGCTGCCCCCTTCATAGTAACATGAACCCTCTATTCATGTGAATTGAATAACCTTGCATAATTCTGACTGCCCCTGCTTTGTAGTTTAAGTGAATATTGTCACCACAGTCTATGTGGCATTGTAGAAGTCATAAGCGATAGTGAAGAGAATAGTATTCATCTTAGTATCAGTTCTTCTGGCACTCCTGTACTTGCCACACTCATTCAAACCTATTCTCCCTTGCAGGTCTCCTTTGATTAGAAATCTGCTTTGATTAATCTACTTCAGTAACTTAAATAGTTTAATCTGCTCTTTATGTTGCACAGCCTCCAAAGCTTTGCAAAAGCGTAGATAAACTGTATTGCTTCTCTTGCATCTTTCTTACAAAGTGTCTTTTTTTTCTTGTGTTTCCAAAATATCTGTCAATATCATTTGGTAATAACTGAAGCAATTGAATGATTTCTGAGGGGAGGCTGTTGTATATTGGTGAGTAAACCAAAGGGAGGTGTGGAAAGAGCTTTGGTTGGTGAGTTGAACTTCAGTTAGGAAGCTTCTGCTTCAGCAAGCTGAGAGCTTGCTTTGTGTGAAGATGAGGATTACAGTGTAAACAGAACAGGAAGTGTCTGCAGCGAAGTAATCTGGTTGGGAATCGCTCTATTTAAGTGCTCTTCTGTTTAACATTTGTGCTGTGACTTCAGGTTCTTTTGGTCACCACCTTCTCTGCTGAGAAGACATACCAGTCAGCCATGGTTGTGAATGAATGTAATGTGCTTTCCTTTATATATACTCTTACTTTTCTGTATCCAGAAGCCTTCTTGACAGCCTTTCTTTTACAGCCAATCTGTTTTTGTCTTAGTACAATAATTGTGTTTTTTAAATGGTCATCATAGATTCATGCACCTTTTCTCCTTGAGAAGTTAATTTGCATATCTCATGGAATATTGTAACAGGATGCACACCTATGCTACTTTATCTCATTCTCTTTCCTTATTGCAGGTAATCAGTTAACCAGAAATACTGTACAAAAGCCAATACTGCATGTGCGCAGGCAATATAATGGCTAGTCAACTGTAGTTGATACTTTATCATTTTGAAATAGCATGTCCGCTTAAAATTTCAGACTGACTCTGCATCCTCAGAGATTCTTTGGACTAAATGCTTGCTTTAGATGTTATCAGTAGAGAGTGAATCATGCTTTCATCTTCCGCTTAGCACATGATGAAGAGTGTGTTTGTTCAAGATCCTTTTCAGGTTAAATTATAACGTTTGGAATTTGTTTTCCTTACTGGTTCTGTAATTAATTTTAATTATCTGATTGATCAAGTGTCTGTTCTTAGAAGTATGCTGAGAGTTTCCTTATGCTCTTTTTGAGCCCTACCAAAGGGCTCCAAGTCAATTTTTTTTTTTTTTAATGGAAACTGATACAGACTTAAACTGAAACAGATGTTAGTGTGAGAACCAGTGAACCAGGCAACAGTTCCTGTGACAGCTAATAGTGCCCTAGAGGCTAGAGCATAGACTAGTTTGTCAGGGCCTTATTTGCATTAATGGGCCTTAATTATCCTGATGGGACTTAACTGGGGCCTCCTCTCCCCATGTCCTGCACAGTCTGCCTGTTGATGCAGGCCCCTTCCCTGTCACAGGTATACCTGTACCCAGCTGTGTCTCCTGCTGTCTTGGCTTACTGACAGTTTTTCCTGGATGGACCTTGGAGCTGTACTGTGGGTAGCTTGGCTCCACTTGCATATCTGGTTATGTCTCCAGGAGGAAGGTTTGTGTCAGAGCCTGCACTCCAGTTCTGTCTCTGGCCCTGCCTTCTGCTGCTGCTGACTGACCTCCCTGGAGACACCTGGGAGCTTGCCTTGTCTGGACCCTCTGGAGTTGTCCCTTTCCCTTTCTGGACCTGTGAGACTGTCCTCTGTTTGGTGAGGCTGTCCTTGCCTGGCTTATTTCTGCCCTTGAAGCAGCCTATCTTTTTGCTTTTCCCTGGCAATTTATTTGTAACATCATGCTTGTAATCTTTCGGAAAGTTGTTCAAAACCATTGCAAAGGTTCCGTTATCAAGCAAAGGCTCATGCTGCATACTTTGCACGAAGGATCTTGTGTTAAAAGAAGTCCACTGTTTATTTGAAGGAGTAACTTTTGCTGCTAGTGGAGTTCGCAGGTAGCATCTAGATCAGCAGTACTCCAAAGACTTTATAGGCAAAGCAGATGGAATCTGATTAACGATTTTTTTCCCTTAAAGGTAATCCTACAAGCATAAGTAAAATTGACAGTTGCCATCTGTAATCTGGGACTTCTCTACTTTTCATTTGATTTCTCAAAACCTGTGAATTCAGCATGAAGAGAAAAGTCTTTGTGGTTCTCATAACTTAATATGTTTAGAGACGTGAAATGGCTGGACAAAAAGCGGGAAAGGATAAGGGGGTGGAAAAAAAAATCAATCATAATGATATTTTTGCATGCAAGACCAGTAAGACCTGGTAGAACACTCTAGGATGGGGACAGAATCTTTTGTCTGCCCCTCTTGAACTGTGTTCGTGTACATTCCCAGAACTCGCTTTTGAAGAAATTAGGGTGATGAATAAAAATATTTCTCCTTAAATTCAGTAAAAACAACAAATAAGCATTATACTGTAAAATCTGAATAATTTTTAGTGAAGAAACTATAATAATTGTAGGTTTTTTTGATTCCTTAATGTGAAAGTCAGTTGTAAGCTGTGTGAGAAGCAGGAGTCACCTTGTGGAATAGGACTCACAGAACTGTTTGGTATCTTGGGTATATTGCAGTATTTTTGCCTGTTAGTGCTCTTGTATTTCCGTCCAGTGCGCTTCTATTGTTTCCTTCTGCTCCCTGCATTGGTGTGGAGAGCGGCAGCGCAGGGCAGCTTGCTCATCCTTGAGGATGAGGGAGGCAGAGGTGCCAGTCTGATGGTGCTGGTGTCTAACAAGAGGTGGTGATGGGGAAAGCCTGTGCTCTTTCTGAGGAGATAGAAAATAGCTCAAAATGGTATGACATGAGGAGAGAAGGTGTTTCTGAAAGCCCTGAAGTGACTGAATGCTTTGCAACACTAAGTTGTTTTTAAGTCTGCTGTTATGCGGAGGATGGGCATGATGATAAAGCTTTTCTTTGGAAGTGTGAGTTTTCATTCTGCTTTTATGGTAGAATACTTTTATTCAAGTGGTCTCATACCTTCATAGGAAACAACACTGTCCACTATAAGAAAGGTAATGGAATTAAAGCCTGAAAAAATGTGATGCAGTGGATATTAAGTATGTGATGAGTGAAAGGTGTAGATTTGTGTTCCTTTTTTGCTTTCATTTAAACAGCTAAATAAATGATGATCAATATTTCAGTAATGGACACATGATTTTATTCACTCATCATTTAATAAAACAACAATTCACTGCTATATTGTGAGTTTACTTGCACGGGAGATGAGCTACAGGAAGAATCCCCTGGTAAAGGGGCAGTCTGGCAATCCTTTGAGGTTTTTGTCACCTATAGGTAGCTTCTGTAACACACACCATGTTTCATCTTTTATGTTTCTGTTTCACAAAAGTAACTATGGGAGCTCTCTGCAGGTGTTCGGCAGTTAGGAAAAAGTTGGAAAAGATTAGGACTTAAATAGTGTTTAGCTGATTAGGTTACAGGAGAATATTTTAGACAGCACACACAACAGGGTGCTACTACAAAGACTGTTACAGTATCAAAGTAAGTAACATTAAGAGGAACAAGATGATTTAAATGGGGATTTTTTTTAGCTTTCGTAGGGGTTTTTGTTATGTGTAACTATGTGGTACCTCAGAGTACCAAGTAAATATGCATCGCAGAATTTCTAGTGACGCTTGTAATATTTTTGCCTGTTTTCTTTTCCAACTCATTTTTCAGTTAATACAAAGTACTGTGTTATTGTAGATATTGTATATTTCCAGCCTGTTTGTAGTGGTAACACAAAACTAAAAGGCAGGGTATTTATAATCTGGGATTAATTAATTTTATATACTTTTTAAAAATTGATGGTAGGATATGGTCCTCATTAGAATTTTTCAGTGTTATTCCTGTGAGATAAGACCAAATAAATGCTAAATAGTTTTTGTTGTTCTATGTGGCCTGAAATCTGTTTAATTTCAATGGAATTGCTTATTGTATGTTTGTTTTTCTAGTTACTTCTTGATTCATCTGTTAAGTCAGGCTGCCTTCTCTGTAGAATTGGGTTCATGAGCAGCGTGTTCTTGTGCTGTGAGGTAGCCAAAATATTACAGAGTAATGTTTTCTGCAACATTGATTTAGTTAGTTTAAAGACCCTCTCTGGAGAGCAGCATCCCTTAGCTAGATGTGAAGGGCAACCAGTTAGACTTTGTGAATCAGTAACATGAGAAAAAATGAAAGGGGGAGAAGGGAAAGCAGTATTAAATTTCTGACTAAGTCAAGAAAGCATTTAGCTTTGCAGACTGATTTCCAGTGTACTTGAAGGAGGACTGAGGTGTTTGGTGTTGTTTTTGTTTTGGCATAACTATTTGTTGACCCTAATTTTTAAACTGACAACTTAAACTTTTAGTGGAGGCTGTGCTAGAGGCAAACACTAAATCCAGTTGTTAAGAGCATGACTGGTTCGTATTGGAAAGCAGCAGACAGAAGCTGTATTAGTTGCATAAGTTGCATATTTCATGTGATGATTGTGCATTTTAAGAGTCTCATGTTTGTGGTTAAGAGCAGTATTTTACTTTTCTGGATGCTTTCTTGGCTTTATTTTCCCTTGCTTATGTACAAAGATGAGCGGGCTATTTTTATATAATCTGTTAGGTTTGTGATATTGCGCATAATACCATGTCTGTTTATTAAGATTGCCGCACTGGCCTTCTTATAGATATAGATTATATGTCAAGAATTAATCTTCTTTTGTTTATTTTGATTTTGCCACCTATTGGTTTGCCTCAAGGTCTTACTGGAGAAGGGTTTGTGCGTAGTCACTGCAGTTTCCTTTTCTCTGTTCTACTTGAATAGTAGTTAAGTCTGTCTTAGGCTCTCTAGTTCTCTTCTTGAGGCCAAAGAATTCTAGTGTATCAGTGTTTAACACTAGCGTATCTAGTGTTTAGTAGTGAACTCAAGTATCTAATACTTTGCAGAATATTTCAAAATACTGTGTGCTGCAGTATTAGTTCACAGAAGTAACATGATGCTTTCATTTGGCAGCATAGCATGCTCTTTGATTAGGATTTTTTGTAAACTCCGCTATTGTAAATTGATTTCTTGGGGAGTCGTTTGCATAGCTCTGAAAATGATTTGCCGTACCAGTTGGCCCAGATCTGAGATAACAGGGAGCATGTGGTTGTGCTCTGATTCATCTATGTAGGAGCTGGGAAAGGCAATTCTAGGGAAGTCAGGGAGTGTAGTAAACTTCTGAGTGAGGATCCTGAATGATTTAGTGACTCTGTCCAAGTCTTGTTATCCTAATCCTCTGAGAGATTAGGGCAAGATTTAGGTGCCTGTAGTGCACTAAAGATTTGAAGTATATTGTATACCTTACCTTTTATGTTTCCATGGTATGAAAAACTAGATTCAGAGCATCTGTGTGGTTGAAATTCTAGAAGAAAATATGTTTAAGCACTCTTGAAGCTTGACAAGTGCTACACCTGCTATCTTGTGTAGTCCCTACATTTTCCCAGGAGTTTAAAATGTAGTTGTTGCCAAAATGTGCCAAGAATGTGCTTGGTTTATTAGTGGCGAGAGTGCAGCAGTCCTTTTAGAACAAGTATTCTATTAGAGCTAAAGATGCTGTTAGTGTGCCCAGAGACAGAGCCACTGTCTGACTTTTATCTTTTAAATATACCATAACATAGTAAGTTCTGGATTCTCTGGATTTACTGATTCCTGCCTTGACCTCCAGTGTAATAGTGTCAAGATAGAAAGTCGCATCTAGCTTCCCTTGGCATGACAGAGTTAAACAGGTATGATGCAAAGTTTTAATAAAATTGACTTGGATAAAGTTTTGTTCTTCATTCCAGCCAAAGTTATTTCCAGTGTAAGATATTTTGTTTATGCATGGCCTAACTAACTCTGTTGGTTACTTGCTTGCCCCTTTTGTTTCTGTTCTTAATTTATATTAATTGGATGTATTGGGCTTTGAATCAAGAGAAAAAGGACCTGGGAACTTCAGGTTATTTCATTTGTTTTCAGGTCCCTCTCAAAAAAGAATTTAATTTCTTAAATGAAACAAAAAGCATCCTTTTTTTCTGTAGTGGCAAAAGGAAAATTCCTTTCTGTTTCAGCAGGATAAGAGACCTTTATCATATCTTTTAAAATGGTTTAAAGTGGAGTATTTCTTGTCATCTGTCAGCTTGAAAGGTCATGGTTTAGGCAGACATTCCTAAGCCCCTTGGATAATGTTTACAGTGCTCTCAAATGACTTAAAAAGGACTAAATTGTTTTCAGCCGACAGTAGTAAAGGTCATGGAGGAAATCTGTTTAGTCAGCCTTGCTTGCTTCCTAAGTACACATAGTAAAAATGTGCCGTAAACTGCAGCAAGAAAGAAGTTTTACCTTTAAAAGACACTGGAGGCTAAGGGAATGGAATGTATCTCTTGTGGATATAAATTGCTTGGCGGAGAATTTGCTAAATAGGGGTTGTTACAGGAAACTTTTGTCCAGTTGCTACTAACTTCTACTTTTTCCTTTTGTTACCCTCTTTTATGTTGCATTACTTGGAGAATTTATGGTCTTAGGGGCATATTCTAATCTCAGTGTGGGTGCTCATAACTGTTAGACACTCTAATAAAAGGCAGGCATGTGCTTAAGGGGGTACGGGTGGGGTGGGGACAGCTGACAAAAAAGACTGTACCTCAGTGGTGGATTTCCTGGAACTCCTTTTCAGCCCTCACTTGCAATCTGACTTGGGTGGTGTGAATTGCTGAGCAGTACCTCACCAGGAATGTCATTCTGTTGAACAGTGACAGTTTTTGTTAAGGAAGCTGTTGCCAAATATAATGATCAAATAGTCTTGCCATTAGAGAAAAAAAATAAGTGTCTGCAGTTTGTCATGATACCGTGTAGCAAGGAGTAAGTTTAGAAACTCCAGCTACAGAGTAGTGCTGCTGAGCTGACTCCAGGCAGCTCTGGCTGCATTTGCCGAGTCTTTGAAAATGGGACTCTCAAATGGTGTTTATGGCCTGTTTGTTGGTACCTAGTGGTAGTGTCCTATTTTTTTTTATGCATCTCACATCAAACCAGTTGAAACTTAGCCTCAATTATATATAAAACAATAAACAGAATATACTTGTAACAGGTCAAAGATTCTCATCATACTCTTGTTTTGATTTAGGTAATCATAGGGACAGTGTAGGACCAGTGAAAGAAAGGAGGAAGTGGCCACATGGATGAGACCTCTCATTCTGGGGGTGGTGAAGAGCTCCTGAAACTGCAGTTCCAGGGGCTGTCCACTGAGCTTTTGCTGTATGTTTTTCATGGTTTTTGTGTGTGGATTTTTTCTCCTCAGCCTACTGTCTGTGTTACATAAAGGGAATGAAGTAATACTGAATTGCAGCATTTGCCTCATGCCTTACAAGGACTGCAGTACAGTGCGAAAGCGCTTAGAAATAACTTACCTGTTACTTACAGCTAAGGAAGAGAAAATCTTTAATGTTATTTTTTTTCCACAGTGTACTGTTATTTTTTTAAATAGGTGTGACTTACTCATAGGCTTTAGAAATTCTTTTATTTCATAAACTAAATACAACCAAACCTCCCATAAGATTCAACTGGTTTGCTTTGATATGGAAAGGAAAATTGAAAAGATAAAATTGCTCAGTATAGTCAACACTTATTTTAACGCGTTTAAAAAAGGGCTTTAAACTAGGTGGAATATTCTTTGAATCAGTCAAAACTTTGATATAGGTCAGGGACTGTTTGTACATGAAAAATTTCACCTGTGTACCGTCATTTAAAATCATAAAATAGTTAGGGCTGGAAAGGACCTTAAGATCATCTAGTTCCAACCCCCCTGCCAAGTGAAGTCCCAGCATTATTTCAAGTACAATAGCATGTAGGTAGCAGTTTGGCTTTCTTTCAGGAGCTGGAACTGTTCTGAGAAGGTGTCTAACTCTCTGGTCTTAATACTACATTAGAAAACTTCATTGGTCTTAATGCTGATAGACCCCTTTTTCCAAATTTTGGCCTGGATACTTCCACATCACTCCTAGCTCAAATTCCACTGTCTCTTTTAATTTCCCTCCGTATCATGTATCCCTGGTAAAACTGGATTTTGTTTTTTCATAGTGCCAAGACACCTAAAGAAATGTAGATTTAAGATGAAGAGCAAGAAAGGCTTTGCATGGATTGAAAAATTAATTGGTCACTAGTGGAAAAATATTGGTGGATTTGTTCTTAGTCTTGGTTCTTTTGTAATCCAGAAGACCAGTATTTGCTAATTTGTTATGGGGGAAAAATTATGTGCCTGGCTGTGTTTGACATAGACTTTGCTTTTGTGAAGGGTAACATCTTAATTCAGGCATGGATGCAGACAACTATGCTGGGGCCCCAGAGACAGCTGATCATGACTCGGAGACCTCTTCCCTCCATCCTGCACTCATATCCTTTGCAGATAAAAAGTATGATAGTGCCCGATTGTTTCAATCGGGAATATTATGCAAAGGCAAGGGTCTGCCCAGGCCATTCCACAGAAATCCCTGACACCGGGTCTGCAGCATCTTTGTGTCTGCAGAACGGGCACATCCAGCCAGATCCAAGATCAAGCAATTTTTGTTTTTAATTATTTTTTCATGGTGTGGCTTTGTTTTGTTTTTCAGTGCAGTCTTCCTTCAAGCACTTGCAAGAATTCCATGATTCTGTGTACTTAAATGTTAGTGTAGTTGATCAAGAGTCAGAGGAGCTGATGTCTGCCAATTAATGTGAAGTCTTCTGGTGCAGAAGCAAGAGTTCTTTTTGTGCATGCGGACCCTACATGCCAAGAATCCTGGTCCCTTAGGAGAGCATTTGCTTTCTTAACAAAGGCATTTTCCCCTTGTCAAAACCCTGGTGCCATAGATCTCAGTGGCCCTGACCAGGCAGATTGAATTTTTTGACCTAACTTTCCAGCCTTGAGACAAGCTGATGACAGTTGAATAGTTTGTGTGGATAGGCTGATGTAAAAAGGTCCCTGTGACAGGAAAACAGACTCACAAAGCTGCTTTTTGTATTGAATGTTTAAAAATGGATGTATTTCAGTTGTAGCTTTTACCTTTTTATTATTATTTATTTTTATTTTAAAATAGATTGTAGTTCTACCATTTTGGATCAGGTTTCTAATAGTGTTTGTGATTTTTTTTCTCATTTTTAATGTCAGTCCAACTTTCCCAAAAATGTGTTTTCTAAGTTATAACAAATGTGTAGCAATGGGTTTGTCTTAGTAACTGGTATTGCGTACAAATAGTACTTCTGAAATTTCTGGAAACCCTAAATGGTCGGACTTCTGAACTGGAAGTCTCTGAGGAACCTCTTTTCACATTATAACAAATTAATTCCACTGAAGAAACCAAATGAATGATACACAATTACATGTTAAATAAAGTTTTATTTGAATTTTAAACCCATATTGTAGGCTTATTGGGATCTGGTTTCCTGAAACATCAGATGCTGTCTCCCATTCCTTTAACCTAGTGGCAGCTAAGGAAATGTTCTTAGATGCATTTGAATATTAAGGATCATTCAGTCAAAATTAAACTTCCAAGAAGCAGTTACCAAAAAGATAAAAAGCACCTAATGAAGGTGTAGGATCGATATTTCGTCTGATAATTTCATTGCTGAGTTGATATCAGTGTAAAAAAATGTCAAGATTAAGGGATTGCTGAGTATTATAAGTGTAGAATAATCTCTTGTGCATAAAGGCAATTTTAAATAAAAAATGAAAGCCACTGCACTACAGTAAGTCAAAGGTGACCATTTTGTGGCACCATTAATAATAGGAGAGGGGAAAAAAAAATAATTTGAGGAATTTGAATTGGGAAGGAGGTTTGGGTGTTTTTTTTTTCTTTTTTTTTCCAAGTGCAGGGCTGGATCTTTCTCATTCTGTTCCATGTGTCTAATGCTTACACTCACAAGCCATGATGCTGTTTTACTAATAACAAGTACATTGAATAAATGCTTATAGCTGTGGCTTTAAAGCAGTAAGTATATGATTTTTATTTGCGTATTTCTGCAGCTTTGTGGCAGACCAAGTGATGTTCCATGCTTCCCAGGTAGGCTTACCTTTATCAAGCAGGAAAAGACCTCAAAAAGCCCTGATGCACTATGGTTTACAGTGCACGTGACGTATCCTAATATGGCAGTTCAGCAGATGCAATGTGAGTTAGTCTGCAAAGTAAACCTCATGTGTCTTGTAGGACTGGTTTCTTTGGGTTTTCTCTAAACCAGCGTCTGAGTTAGTCCTGTATTCTTGCTGGTAAGTTAGCCAGCCTGGGGCTTCAGCTTCTGGTAAGTGTTCCAAGCAGCAAAAGTTCTCATGAGTTTTTTCCAGGAGTAGACATGAGCTGATTTGGGGAAACTAAGTGAAAGGATGTCTTCCTGTCTCAGATGGCATCAGAACTTGTGCTGTGTTCTCCAAGGTGATGATGACAAAGCATCACAGGATGCGCTTGCCTAAAGATCTTTTTCCGCAAAGATATGGTAGCAGAATGGAAAAGTAAAAGTCTGTGCTTACAGACGTGCAAAGTGCTTGCACAATATACAGTTACAGAAAACACAGGGTTCCATTATGGTAATTCTGTTATTTCCCAAGTAAGTGGTTAATTCAGGGAGCATAAGTGATACAGCATTATGAAAGATTGTCTGAATTTCATCTTGTGCTTTTGAACTACGTGGAGTTCTTTCTGCAGTCAAATAGACACAGAATAAGGTCTTGGTACAAAGATGCCATAGAAATATGTATTAGCATATTTTCAGTGTTGGATAAAAGCTAATTTTAATGTGTAAACATAATGAATGTGTAGTGGTATGATTTTTCTTATGTTATATTACAGACAAATTTGTGTACATTAGTTTAGAGGAAAGTGAAAAATCTTTCTTTGAATACCAACAGACAGTATGCAAAAAGTAATGGTGAAATGGAGAAGGAACTGTTATTTATAGTCCTATAAACAGCTAATTAAAAGTGGGAAGAAATGAGCCATAAAGGCTAAATAGACCCTAAAAATCTCTAAAGTCCAAAAGATTGATTTATTTATTATTATTTAATAATGCTGAAGTTAGTCTGTTTGAAAGGTTCCTCCTGGTTCTCTAGTATGGAAATGAAGTAAGAAAGTTTGAATGCATTTAGCTTAAGCTGAGTTTAGGCAGAACATCTGCCATGAAAAAAAATACTATGTTTTGATAATAGCTGTTGAGAATATTTTTTTCCTATACTAATAAAAGGAAAAAACAATCTTCCTTTAGTGTCTGTTCTTCTCTTGTCTTGATTTTACTTACTGATACTGTGCTGAAAGCTCAAAGATTTAATTATCATTTGTCACTGAGCATGTAACCTTCATATTTGTTTTGAATCTCTTCATGGCTCTAAGTGTGGTAGTTTTCCGAAGAAATAATTCACAGCCATCACGTCCATATTCATGAGTAACTTTAAGTTCAGTGTGTGTGTGTGGACAACAGAGGAAAAGGTCTGCAGAAAATATACTCTTGAAACAACCTTTTTCAGTGATTCTTATGGGAAGTAGCACATTTACTGTAGGCTTAAAATCCTACCACCCCCAAAGGGGAGAGCTAATGAGCATATCCTGTCAGAAGGTGCCTGTCTGTTGCAGAAGGTCAGAGCCATTCCCTGTGTAAAACAAACAAAAAATCTGTGAGGTCCATTGAGGTTTGTTGCTCTAGAAATGCCAAGTGACATTCTTAATTTCACATAATTGTCCTAAATGCCCCTTTTAATGTGTGAGCTGAATTAGAGTAGATGTTTTTCACTTGATGCTTTAGAACTTACTCGGTAGTTGAATTTAACAGTGTTCTCATTATGTTTGGGAACAGTCTTGCACTTCACAGAGCTAATTCTTAAGTTATGTGACATACCTATAGAAATTCTTCAACGTGTTTAGTACATTTGAAAGTCGCAGTGTGTTCTTTTTAAATGTTGATGTAGAAATCTAAGTTGAAATACTGCTGTGTGCTTTACCGAACTTCTGAATTTAGGAAAGAAAAATCTCCTGCTCTTAAGTAGCCCGCAAAAAATAAGAAATGTAGAATTTACTTGGCACAGGGTTGATTGTTGGAGTGAGGTTGTGTTGTGGTTTTTTTTTGTTTACTTTGGTTTGGTTTTTTTGGTTTTTGTTGCTGTTGGGTTGTTACTGTTGTTGGTGGGGTTGGTTGGTTTTTTTCCCTTCGGCTTTCTGTGGTGGTTTGGTTTTTGTGTTGTTATTGTTAGTTTGGAGTGATTCAGTGTGATTTCAGTCATTTGTCATCTCTGAATCAGGGTAAGCTGAGTAAAGCACTTTTCCTTTCAACTGATGACTCTCATCTTCCTGTTTCCATAACAGTTTATCATGATGGCTGGGAAAGAGCTAAGTTAAAAGGATAGGAAGACCTCGCACTTTTATCATGTTTTCATCTGTAGGTATTAGTGTGTCAGTCAGATATGTGTCATTTTGCTGCGTGTCACAAATGGCAGACTGAAGGACAATAAAAACTGACTTGTCCAAGCCTATGTAGGGAAACAGCTCCCCACAGTCGGTGTAGCTGTAGTTTTTGAGCATTGATGATAGACTATTTTGACAGTTCATATACAGTAAAATCAATGTATTTGCTAATTCCATTAAATCATAATTCTGGAATCGTTAGGCTCCTGGATCACACAAGGCTTGTTGCTAGTGAGCAGAGCTGTGAGGTGTAACTAAATTTGTAGATTTTTGTTTTTGTGACAAAAGAACATATTAGATAATTACACATCCCAGAAAGCTTTACTGAATTAAAACAGAAGTTAGATGCTTAGAGGAGGGTGATCTATTAGAACCTTTCATTTTTTTATTTTTTTTTATCTTTGCCATGTACATAACTGAACACAAACAGGAGGCTTAGAAAATCAGTCCCTCTTCTGGACAAGTTTGATTAGAGTCCCTCACTATTAGCTTAACTTTGTAATTTTATTTTTATATTACTTGCAAAGTCTTTTCAATTTCTGTTTATTTGTGTATGGAGAATTTTCGAATTGTGCATGTGTGTGAAGGTCAAAGCTGTGTGTTTCCCTGCCCTATTGCTTTGTGTTTGAAGTGTGAAGTTGTGAGACAGTCATTCCACCAGCAAGTGGAACTGCAGTCTGTCCAGGAAGGGAAGGGGCCGTGAGCTGGGTGCCTTGGCTTTTAGTGCTTCACAAAACCAGTAATGCATAACTGAAATGGTCATCGAACTTCTAATGTTTCTGTTACTGTGATTAAATTTACTTCAGGCAATCAAGTATCATTTTTATATATGCATCTGCACTGACCTTTTTGCAGTACCATAAGTTTCTTCTAGTACAATCTGAAATTCCCTCCCTCCCACCCCCCAACAAAGTATTTTATAGAAGAAATAACTATTAATAGATTATTAATTTGATTTATTCATGATCTAATTGCTCAGCATGGATCAAGGGATGTAGAGAGGAAGATCCTGCTTCACAAAGCAGCCTTACTGCTTTGATCTTTGATACTCCAGGTGTAATATAAAACTGAAACTATTAAATGCTGAGGTAAAGCTCTGCTAGCAAATTGAAAAGATAGCTGTTGACTGGGTGGGTGTTGTGTCACTAGGACCAGACATTTAGGCTCCCTGAAGTTGTCATTTTTGATTTAATTTTTTGATAATGTGGCACGGTTGTAACTGTCTGAGACAAGGAGAAAATGACAAGCTGAGCCGTTAAGGCGTCTGTGTCTATTTACTGTTCCCTTCTACCCCACCTGGATCCTGGCTTTCCCCAAGTAATGAACATATGAGGTAGAACCATTATCTGAGAGTAGGACAGGGTCTCTGACAAAATTAAACAAAACATTATTTCAGGGCTTAAATTGTGACTCTTAACAGGCACTCACATATTTTTAGTGTAAGAATATGTGGTTATAGTTCCCAAACGTTGCATGTTTGTACATCTGTAGATGTGGTGCTCTGAGTCAGACCTTGATTGGTTTATTTATAAGTCTTATGGAAAAAATTTGTCTTTGGGATCTGTTCAAATACAGTCCACGCTCTTGGAGTAGGTGCAGCCCTATTTATTTTAATGTGAAAAAACTTCTGTGAACATCTCTGAGAAATTAAAGCCGAACTATTGACTGGTGGTTGGCAGGAGAAGAGGTCCCAAGGTCGACAAGAAACCTCTAAGTTCTTTGAGTTTTGGTTAGAAATCATGCAATTACCCAGCAGTAAGTGAACAGGACTAGGTAAAGGCAAGGATATGTTAGTGAGCTGTGAAGTGGATTTACAAGCTTTTCTCAAATCCATACTCTGCAACTACTTTTTAGTAGCTGATACATTTATATGACAATGTGTAATAGCTTCCTATCCAAATAGTGTGAATTCTGGAAGCAGTTTAGCCTCAGTTATAAGCAAGCTTCAGGCAACATGGTATCTTCATGAGCCCCTCCTCTCCTGCTGCAGCCTCGGTGTTTTGGTTGCTGTCATTGCATTACCAGCATTGTTCAACTGGTTGTTTCTGTGGTGTGAAGAGTGGTTTAGATCAGGTCTAGGCTATGTGTAGTTACCGTACCTGTTTTTTCTCAGCTGGCTTATTACAGAACTGTCATCAAAAAACCTGACTTTTGATGCTTTGTTAAATGCAGTTTCAGTGAGTTATTTCATGTCTGAGTAAGAAATTTGCTGACTCCCTACACCAGAACATGACAGTTTGGGCAACGGAGGACGTTATGTTGATTGTATGTTCTTGGAATAGATTTAGTCTAAGGAGCTATGATCTTAGTGGCTTTCAGTAGTGCTCAGACTGCTTATTTGAAACCTTTGAAAACAGGGTTTAGGTTATTTCACTTCAGGCACCTCATTATTATTTCACGGTCATCTTTGTTATATCCATTACTTCGGTTTATTGTTCTTGTAAGTGCTTTAGTAGCTTACCTAGCTGAAAAAAAGAAATGTTATAAAAAAAGGTCATGTTGCTTCTGAAAAATTAGTAATAATTTACCTTGTGATGGTTCTTGTAAAAAAAAAAAAAAAACAAAACAAAAACAAAAAAACCCAAACAAATAATAAAAAAAACCCAAACCCACCACAAAACCCAACCAATCAACCAAAAAACCAAAAAAAACCAGCCCCCAAAACCCCAAACCTCAAGATGACAGAAAAACTTGTGAGACTTACACATTGCTAACCTAAAACATTAAACTAATTCTAAGAGCAGTTTCATCTTCTGGTATCTCTTAAAGAAGTTGTAGTAATTATCTTCATGAGCACTTGATGTCAAGTTCTCTTTGGTAACAAAAGTTGCTGTATATGATCAACATAGGAAATCAGTCTTGAGTAAAGGGTGTAATTCTGATCTGCTTTCTGTGTATCTACCCACTGGAAACTACTTACATAACTGAAGTCAAACACTATTTTCGGTTTTTCCTCTCCAGTTGCCAATGGATTTGTACCTGTATGAAATAATTAACTGCAGGTGCCACAGCATTGCAGAGCATAATAGCAAGAATATCTCTATCTTCTGTGAAGAATGTAACACTGTTCACTGTTTCTGACATCACAAATTTATCTGCTTTCATTCACTGAGACTTCAGCCTTACGAAGATGTACAAAGGCAGTATGGGATCTACCCTGCTGATAGTCTCATTAATTTCATTTTGACCAGCTCCTTTTTGATCTCTTGTGAAATTTTCAGATCGCTGGAATAGTGCAGTTTATTTTCAGGTCTTTATTTATTTGGTGATGTTTTGTATCTGTAGTTAGTTTATAGGGAAAGTTGATTAAAAAAAAGAGGCATGATGAGTGTTGATGCTTGTATGAAAAACAACAATGGGTATACTTGTTGAAAAACAAGCGTATTTGTGTTAGCAAATCTGTATGCGAACAAATGAGAGAGGGCAAGCCTATTGAGCAGAAGAGTCTGAATTTCAAAGTATACTTCTAAACTTCTCAGCTATCAGGGCAAAACTTGCTGTGTGAATTTCCGGCTCATAGTTACAATGGTGGTTAAATTTTGTTCTTGCAATTCTCTTACTCATCCTGTGTCTCTTATAGGTAATTTTGTAACTTGCTTTTTAAGGAAAGTCATGTTGATGTTAAATACAGAGACTGTTGTTTAGCAGGCGGAGAGGAAAGCTAGTTCGGGTCAATGTTAACTTTCCTCTCACTTGTCCCTAAAGTGGAGTGCTTCTTTTTTTTGGGACACAATCTGATATAGAGTCACATGTTCCTTTGAGTACTCCTGAGGAGCTCACTGTTCCTATTAAAAGCTGAGATAATTGCAGTTACACAAATACACTAACCTGTAGGTTCAGATTATTTGCAGCTAAAAGGCACATGCTTCAGCAAAAAAAAAAAAAGAAAAATCAAAGATCGCAGTGGGATGTTTGCCCCTTCCTTAGGAATAGTAACTGAGAGACCACAGTTGTTAAGAAGTGCCAACACTGGTTTTGGTAACTTCAGATGTTAATTCATGGCAATGGTGATATTTTCATGCTGTCATAGCAACAGAAGAATACAAGATGGTAAATACATGGAAGGTAAAAGACCGGGAGGCAAGGATGGGGGAAGAAAAGGCTGCGAATAGTAATGTAGATAGCCAGATCTCATGTCAGCTTGACACAAACTGGCTAAATCTGTAGATATGTGGTATAAAGAGGGTGGAAAGCAAACAATTCAGCTGGTATTGTTTACTTAAGCTGAACTGTCTCCTTGTGATCCTGAGAGCACCATAAGAGGCCTTTTCTACAAATGAATCAGTATATAGAGGTTTTTATTACTTCTCCCTCCTGCCCTCCCAGAAGAAATACTAAGCTATTCCTGATGGAGTTGGGGTTGTGAAGTAAAGTGAAACCTCCATTTCAGGAGACCCAGCCATTACTTTAAAACTGCATTTTTCCGGGTCTTTGAAATAAAAAAAATAAATAGTGAATACCTGAAGTTATGAGAGTGAAGCCGTCTTAGAATCGGAATTTGAGAGCAGAAAGGGAATTAATATTTAAAGATTTAATATTACTTATGTATGTGTTAAAGCTGATATTCTCTGATGCTCTTCACCTCTGCTTTTTCTACAGTGAGATGCCACTCAAAGAATGGCTCTGTAGGGTCTTTGGAATCAGTTCAGTCCTCTATAACAACTAGGCATATAAAGTAATAATAGCAGCTGATCAGTTAATTATCCAATAGAGACTAAAGGAATCATGCAATACAAAATTCAGTTAAAGGAGTGGTGGTTTAATATGTTGGTAACTCTTTCCAGAGGCAATCAAAATTACAATTCTGTGTAGCTGACGGTATTGTTTGCTTGTGTATTATGTGTTGACTTGCTCCCCATTTCCACCCTCACCTCCTCCCCCCCATTTTTTCTTTTTTTTTTTTTTAATAGCCCTAAATGTTACCTAGGTCCCCTGAAGTTATTTAATGATAGTGCTGAGACTTCTGGATTTGAAAGTGAATGATTAGAAATGCATAGACTAAAAAGAGAGAAATTCACAAATTCATGAAGGATAATTACTGGAATTTAAGAGAATGATCCATTGCCCATGAAGTGACAGGGTAGGTTTACTCTTGAACATTAGAATATGAAAAACATAGGGCATATCTTGTAACTTAAAAAGAAACAACAAGAAATTATTTTCTTTGTGTGTGTTTGTGGATGCAGAAGTGATTATAAGATAATAGCCTGCAAAATTTAATCTACTAAGAGCACCTCTAACTTGTACAGTAACAATGATGCAAGATTTTCCAGTACAGCTTTTATCCTTTGGCAGCTCCCATACAAAAGTAAAAGTAGGACTTCTGCTTTAAATGCACTGACTTCTGCCAGGCCTCGAAGTCTGTAAGTCTGAGAAGCACCTGCTCTGTCTGTGCTTCAAAGAACAGATTCTGTTAAGTAAAATAGTTACTTTGAGCTACCATGTTAAATATCTTAGTATGATAAGATCTGTATAATAAATATTTCCTTGAACAGAAAACCACGTGCAAGTAAGTTAAAAGACTTAGTTCCTGAGCACAAATCGAAAGGAAAGAGTTAGATTCACAAAATAAGTAATTCTGGTGTACTGGCTGTGGTTCAAGAGTTGAATATTTCTCCTGGCTTTTTAGACCATCATAAACTATTGGGTTCCCTCCTTTGTAATCTCCCAGGATAGTATTCCCAAGTCTCTTAGTTTTAGCTGTTCTGACAAATGTTCCTCAATCTGGTAATATTGTTCCAGTTTGAAAATGTCTTGGTCACTTAAGAAACAACACTACATATTATTCTAACAACTAAATCCCCTTGTACATCAGGTGGAATGTCAGGGTATCTGTTCCTCCTCTAGAAATCCTTTGTTTATAGGAACTACATAGAACCAGATCAGAAATCCTTAGTCCAATCCTGTTAGAGGCAGTGCTGCCTATAGTGGCGAGAAAATGCAGTAGAGATTAATTCAAATGAAAGCGAGCAGTTTTCCTTTTAGATCTCACTTACCTGCAGTCATCAGTGGGGTGTAGTAATAGTAGAATATGCATACAGCTGTAACCTGTGCGTACTTTATGACTGTATGTTGTGACTCTCTACTTACTCTAAAACTCAGTGGTAAAAAAATGTATTGATTGGATTAAGGAGTTTCTATGTGTAACTTCCGTACAGTTTATTATAAAACACTGCTAATTTAAATGATAACTATTTTGTTTAAATTAATTTTTTCATCTTAGACCTTAATTATATCAATCTAATCATTCTCTACCTTTGTGTTGATTTTGTAATTTTTATTGCACAGGAATATAAAAATAGGTGGTGGTGGGGGTTCTGCCTAAATAAAGCATCTATTTTCAAACACATAAAAAAGCAGAAGCAAAGCATAAAGCAAAGCAGTGGCATCTCATTAGGTTCCATGAATGTAGATGTGTTTTAGTAAAAGAAATTTTCTCATGCTGTGTCCATTTGGACTACCTTTTTTGGTTTTCTGGAATCAAATTTAAAGAGGGAAAATAAAATGGACTTTTTTGAAAGCTATAAAAGCTTTTTGAGCTTATATTTGCAAAAGCTGGTTTTATTGTTCTAGAAGTTAAGAAATAGAGAGGTTTTTTCCATCAATTTCAGTGGGAAATAAAACGGGTTTGCATTTCAGGATCAGTTGGGTGCTTTAGAAGATCTCACTGGTTGGGCTGTTTTTTAGTCCTTTTTTTTAATCTCTGTCTTTCTCTCCCGAAGCTTGCCTTCCCCTGAGTGGTCTGTCTGACCTTTTGGCTCTGCCTGTCATAACTAATTACAATAGCATCCATCTGCAGCAAGCAAAACACAAATTCCTGGAGCTAATAAACTCTGGGAGATCTGGGAGAAAACCCATTGTTTCCTTTGACAGGTACAGCTGACTCAATCCTTTCATAGCTGTGCAGAAGTAAATGAGTTTATACCTTTCTTTTTCAGAGAGAGATGTCCATGAGGATAGTATGAAGAACAGTCTTTCTGTTCTGTCATGTGCACTCATTGTTCCAGGATCTTGTGCAGTCCAGCGGAAGTTGTTTTACTTGTACAGCTGTGATGCTTTTGGAAGTGGAGGGAGAGTGTTACAGTAGGTTCTAGAAACTGAAATAATGATTTATGTTCTTCTGTAACTATTCATGTCCAGCTTTAGTTAAAGCACAGTGAATCTGGTTTTAAAGTTATTCTGGAAGATCAGAGTGTCCAAGGAACTGAAAATGGGGAGTTTTAGTTAAAAAAAACTTCTAGAAAGGAAGGATCTGGAGCTCATGTTGACATATCTAAGCTAGGCTTAAGCACAAACTACAATAAAACTATAATAATGGATTAATGCTCCCATTCTACAAGAAATATCCTTCCTGTCTTCTTTTGAGAAGCAAAAATATTTATAGTTGCTGCTGTTCTATTGGAGGGAGATGTTCATAAAATAACTGTAGTATGTGCCAGTATGGGAATAATTATAGCTGTTTAGAATCTCTGTTTCTGTAATTATTGCAGACCTGAAATACAAGCTTTTGATACGGATTTAACATGGCTAGGGTTGCTTTCTTAGCAGTGAGAGCACTTGGGAGATGACAACTGTGGCATATATTGAATGTATCACTGTTCATTAACAAAGTCTTAAACTTGGTGGTAGTTGAATAGGTGATTGTTTCAATCTAAGTGGTGTAGGTAACTTGTGATTAGCTTGCTCTTCATTAGTTTGTAAGCTGTCGGTGAAAACACAGTAACAAATGTTGAACCATCTTTCCTTCTGCCTTTCTAGGTGATAGTTTGTTACACTTGTCATGAGTTAACAATAACCTCTTGCTATCAGAAGTCCCGGTGACAGGCTGGTATACTGACATTCCTTCCCAGGATGAGCATAATTCCTATCATCAGGATTCTGGTGAAGATGCAAATTACAAATTTTCTTTTTAGGAACATGTGATAGTAAGTCTATGGAAGACTTCATTGTATGTTCTTGCCAATAAGCGAAGTGTTAGAAACTCAGCAAAGCGTATGTAATGCTGTGAACACACTTGAGCCCTGAAAACCCCAATTGCGTGATGTAGTATGTGTGATTAATATAACTTCAAGGAAGGAATTCAGTCTGTCAAACTTCACTGCCAATTGCATTGATGACAACCTGGTGCCTTTTTACAGAACAGTTTCCCTTACATAGCACTCCAGGCACTGCTGTCTGTGAAGCAGAAAAACTTGGTAACAGAATGGCTTTCAAACAAAACAAACCCTGAAGGCTTGCTTTGATTTGCTAATAGTTTGATTAATGGGACATTTTTTAATTTTTCTTTTAACTAAAGTAGGTATTAGATGTATCATTTCAGGTTGAACCCTCATCCTTCCTCTGGAAGGTTCCTGACATCTTGCACCTGAAGAAAATAATCCTAAAAACCTCTGCAGTAGTCTATTGGTCCTGTATCACTTCATTTAATATTAGGTGTTTTTCAGAAGTGAAGGCTGAGCTGTATGGAGGACAGGCTGTATTTCAGAACAGTAAACATTATCATGGCACTCAAGCATAAAATGTTAAAGCATTTGTCCTAAAAGCATATGTGTTCTTAGGTGTTTCTGAACACTACTTATGAAACTCACTGACTAGTTACTCCCTGGCTAATAGAGTCACTACTTAGGTGATCAACTGAAAATTCTGGGTAGTGTCTCCTCAGGAACAGATTTCTACTTTTAGGGTTATGTTACTGTTATTTTGAAAAGAATGTATTTATAGCTACACAAACATGAGCACTTGAAGTGTTGTTTTGAGTCAGTCAGAAAGGAAGGTATGTTTCTCTGTTCATTTAAATGCTGTCTATCTAGCAGAAGACAAAGCTTTGCTTTATTTAATGTGTGGAATCCAGTAACTTCTTGCATGCGTTTTGTCAGTAAAAAGCCTCCATGTCTTCAAGTGCTATTAGTGAAAATACAAGGAAGGAATCTTGGTATAATTTTCAATTCAGAATGGGTTGTAGAAAGTTACAAATGCTGTCAGTGTGCATGAAAAGGAGGAAATAATTGCTGTAGGCTGTGAATAACATCCTTAAGTGTGCTAGATGAAGCAATGAATTAAGGGCATAACCCTGTGCTATGATATATGATTTTATATCCAGTAGATAAAAGTTTTCTAATAACCATAGTAAGTAAAAGGAAATACAACATAGTGGCAGGTTCTAGGGAATAAGTAGTATTTTGGTCTAATAGTATGCTGTAGCTTGCAAAAGACTCCACTGAGAGAGGCAATACCACAGTTGTTAGCACCATGACTATAAACAAGATCAGCTTTCTGTTCTGGCCAAACTCCAAACTGGAATCTTTGTAGGAGGAACACTTTAAAGGGGATCCAGGCCTCTGGCTGGTGGACTGAACTGTTCAAGTCCCTGCTGTGATGCGAAATCGTGAATTAGAACTGTCATGGTAGCTTGAAACAAAACTTGTCAAACTTGTCAAGGCTGGTACTTGGACAGAGGAAATCTGGATTACATTCCTAAGCATTAAAATTATTTGCCCAAGGACAGGATAAGGCCAATGAGATCCATATTTATTGAGCCACAAAGCTACAAAAAAAGCAGAGGAAGTAGTAAATATTAATTAGATCACAAACGGCAAAACTGGAATTGGCAAAAATAGCATTCTTACTTACAGGGGAAGAAGGGAATGAAGATGCTGAAGGAAAACTTAAGTGTGTATATGAAAGCTGGTCAGAGGTTTCATTTTAAATTTGTAAAACATTATTCCTGTTCATAAATGCCTAAATCTTGGGGGAAAACCCCAGTGCAGCTGGTATACTACCTGTATTACTGATGCAGTCGGGTGTAGAACATGGGGATTTATAGATTCATACATCTTAGTTGGTGGCTGGTGATTATTTGTTCTTCCTTGAATTTGTTGGACACTTCTGGAATATGTTAATAAGCAAAACCAGGTACTTAGGACCTAGTAAAAGGCATACTGTTGGGCATAATATAGTTTGGATTTGTTGAATCATCTCTTGGAATGTGTGTCTCTCACTTCATCTTGTAGTTTTGGTAACCTAATGTCCTAAACCTTTGTAAATATTTCAGTGTGATGTACCTCTCAGCTGCTGCTGAGACAAGAGTGTTAGGTACAGTCTAATGGTGAGTGGCTTGAGGGGAATGGTCTGGAAGGCCTGCTGCCACTGATGGACCCTTCTAACTGTCTACCGTAACCAATAAAGGTACATGACAGAACATCATAACTTTACCAAGTGCTGTGACCACTGGCTTACAGGCTGAGTTATCATTATTTTTATTTGTCAGTGCAAAGATCCTTTGCTTGTTACTATGACAGAAGCATAAAGCCCTTCCTCATCAGAAAGTCCAGGAATCTTAAGGAGATGTGAAAGAAAAGTAAAACAAAAAAGACAAATAAAAATCAAATGGAATGTACAGTTGCAAGTCTCAGTAGGAGGGGTTTACTTATACATAGCACCAAATGCTGAAATATAAAGCAGGAGGATGGAGAGGTATAGCGGAGTAGGGGGAGTGGGACATGTTTGCCAGCAGAGACTGAAACAATTGAACAGATTGTAGGGCAGAAAGCACTGTTCAGCTTCTCAGTATGAGGAAAAAATGTCACAGTAAACATTCCAAAACCAGCATTAAAAATTCAACTAAACAAAACCCAGTCCCAAATGTTGCATCTTTGCTATTTTATCATCTTTGTTCCTGAGCTGGTTCTTTAGGCTAAAGAACAAATTTTTCCCAGATGTAATAATGGCTGCTGTGTTGCCCCTTTCCTCCCAGAAGAGTTCAACATTGGTGGCTATTATGTTCCTTTTGTTTATATTTAGCTTTATATCCATAAGTGATCAAATGTAATGAAAGAAATCCCCAAACACCAGTAGAAATTGGTCTCTAATGTTAATTGCTTCGTATTCCTAAAGTAATTCAAAGATGCAGCCCTAAGTACTAAAGTAAAAATTCATGTTACATACCAACACTTTCAGCAGGCTAATGATGGCACTTGTAAAAATAGCAACAGCAGTCCCTGCAAAACTCCTAAAAATACCACATGGCTATTAGAGTTTAACTGTGGAGCACAAGAGGACTAAAATAACAAAGTAAAGGTCTGGCCTTGCTTCTGCCCTTCTGTGTGTGAATTGTAATCATTTTCACAAAAATAAGCATTTCAATAGCAGTGCATCTTCTACAGCTGCTATTTCTTGTTCTCTACTCATGTTACTAATTCTGTAATGTGGTGTATTTTTCGGAAGCTTGCGTGCTTGCACGGCTTTTGTGGTCATGATAGTTCAGTACATCTCTATTGACTTCAGGCTTTTTATATTACAAGTTTATAAGTTTATCTAAGCTACACATTTCAGTACTTCCCTCAGCAGCTGCATGCTAGAAATGTTCTTGTCAGCCAGCAGCAGAGTTTTCTGAAGGTGCAGGTCACAGGATGCGGCAAACAGTGCAAGCTACAAAAGCTGTAATTATATGTTAGGTGTCCTGGAGCATTACGTATGTACTGGTGTTCTGGACCTCAACACTGGTAGGATCTTGAGAAAGAATGATTCACTGTATACTGTGCTGGTGATTTTCATTAACTTTTCATATATTAGAATGCCTGTTGGATTTTAATCATACATTCAGAAGAAATAAAATGGGCAAAGCACTAAGTTCAACTACTTGGGCTGTTCTGTCAGATGTTACTGCAAATAGTCTAGCTATGACTGTATAACAGCTTCAGTCTCGTTGTGTCCTCATTTCCGGATGCTCTCATACTTCGTGATGACATTTTTGACTAACTTCTTTCAGTGAAATGTGGTATCCCTTGAAGAGATTAGAAGGAATACCTTTTCTATTTGTATCCTTCCCTCAGTATCTCAGTGAAGTCACTGTTGGTATCTGTTGAAGTAATTTAACTTTTAATGAGTGGTAAAAGCAATACATTTTCACATGTACAGTCTTTAAATCTAATGGAAAATCTCTTGAAGATAACTATGCAATTATCTGATGGAGACCTCTGTCATAAATGTAGGGGAAATCAAGTAGTGTAATTGCAGTAAAGTGTCACAGTGTAAACCAGTGAACAGTCACTTCTCAGTAAGCCTGTTCAGTGACTATAGAATTCTGCCCATCTTAAGTGATAATTGCATTATGATTTGAAATAGATGTATTAGTTTGAAAATGGCATTTGAAATAATCTTAAAGTCAAATGCTTTTAAATCTACACACAGCTAAACATCTTTCCATATTTTGAATTCCAGATGAGTAGACTAGTTGGTTCAAAATATTCAGGAATGTGTCTAGAGTTGAAAAACAGAGTTAAGATGATTGTGGTACAAAAGGTAGAGAATGCTTAATAAGATAAACTGAAAGTAGTTAAATTTGTCTGCAAATATTTCTGCAGTCTTAAATGTAGTAGGAACTGCCTGTTGGAATGAGTGCTCAGAATAAATGGCTACTCTCTGCTCCCCCCGTTTGGCAGAGTTGTTTTGCTGCTTATTTGTTTAATTGTATAAAGGTTGCAAGTTTTCCAGACTGCCAAAATGCATCTTAATTCATCTTATTCATCTGAAGATTATTAAAAGATGGCAAACAGAACCTACAAATTCATTTCTGGCCTTTACTAGTGATAATTTAGAGTTCAGTTCCAAAGTCTGCGCTGCTTTTTTGGCAATAGTGGACGAAACACCACTGTCATCTGCCTCAGCTGGAGGGAACTGTGATCCAAGTGAAGGACAACTTTAACTGAGTAGCTGACCAAGCAGAGATGCCAGTGTTTGCATCTTTAATAAAAGAACAGGATGCATCTTTCCCCTTTGACTAAATAATCCTACAACCACAGTAAATGCAAGCCCTTCCATTTGGATTATCAAACATCTTCCCATTTTTAAGTGATTGTCTTGAATAAGAGAGGAGGAATCTGTCTGGAACAACGTAAGTTGTATTCCAGTGGCATGTAGGCCTCTGGGCAGCTGACTCAGCAGTTAGTGCTCAAGTCCATTGTCAAGGTTGGAAAAGCAGTAAGCAAAAGCTAATTAAAACCAAACCAAACAACCAACCTAAAACAACTAAAAACCCAACAAACCCACAAACTAAAAAACAAACAAAACCAAAGCCCAAACCAACCTTGGAAAGCACTTCTTGCCCTTAGATTTATCAATAATTGTTTTTAAAATGTGATCGATGTACATGTCACTGTAGAGGAATTAAGTTACAAAATACTGGATTAAAAACACTGTTAAATTGGTGGGGATGGCATGCACTTCTCTCCCCTATATAATTAAATGGCAAAAGGAAAGGTTGGGAGCTTTCCTTAGTGGCCACAGCAATCGTTTTAACAGATCACTGAGAGCTGGGCCTACTGCAAGCTGAGGCAAAGCAGATGTTATGGCAAAAGTGCTGCTCACCTTTGGGCAGACATGGAGTAGCAGTGTTTTGTAGATAGTATGAAGCAAGTGAAAATTGCAAATTTTTTAATGGAGCTGTGCACCAGGAATGTAAAGGAAATAGATGGAAGTAGCTGAAAGGAAAATAGCTGTGCATGCTTTGTCAGCAGTAGTTAGGTAAGAATAGCCTGAAAGGAAAAGGTAGTACTGTAGAGAACTTGTGAACAGCCTGACTTACAAATATCCCATTGTAGATAAGCTTCTGCAGTGATGGTTTTTAGATGAAGAAGCCTAATGGGCTGTTATGGTCTTGATCTTTATGCCCAAGGCTGTAATACTTAATTCTCATCCCACACTTAGATGTTAGATTCTTTTGCTTTCATTGCAGTTTTCTATTTTAAAAAACAGGTTTTCTAAATCCCTTTTTTATACTTGTTCCTGGAGTTATATTCTGGTGCTGTGTGGGTCACATGCTTTGGCTGCAGATATGTTCTTGCTGTGCTTTCTGCAGATGAGATTTAGGGGCACCGATTTTGGTAATGATCAGAAAATCAGAATGAAGTGTTCTAAGCATAAGTGCATCTTCACAGGAAAGAAATACAGATTCATGTTTTCTAAGTACAATATGATTACAGGTAATATGCTTAATAACTTTAAGGATGGCTGCCTTTCTGAGGGAAAGAACTTGCGCTTCATTTTCTAGTCCTGTGAAAAATGACTAGGCTTTACATAGGACAAGCAGAGAAGTATTGCCGCTGCACTCCTAGTACACCTGGAACTGCTGAATGTCCCAGTGAACAATACTTTTCCAGACCTTATGACACCAAGATAGCATCAACCACTGTCCCTTGCCTGCTGGTGGAGCAAATCCGCTGTAGGCATACTGGCTACAGCTACTGGCCCAGTATAAATTGGTGATGCGCATAGGTGTCCTGAGTTCAGCAGTAGCAGTCATTTTTCTCCTTCTTAGTAGCTGGTGCAGTGCTGTGTTTTTGACTTTCAGCCTGAGAACAGCGCTAAGAACACCAATGTTTTTAGTTGCTGCTCAGTAATGTTTAGTTTGACCAAGGACTTTCTGAGTCTCATGCTCTGCCAGGGAGGAGGGGAAGCTGGGAGGAAGCAGAGACAGGACACACCTGACCCAAACTGATGAAAGAGTTACCGCAGCACGCCATGCCCACTATATAAAGTGGGGGCAGTTACCCGGAAGGGCTAGATCACTGCTCTGTCAGGCTGGGTATTGGTTGGTAGGTGGTGAACGGTTGTGTTCTCTTCCCTTGTTATTTCCCTTATCATCATTGGTGGTAGCAGCAGTGGTTTGTGTTATACCTTAGTTACTGGACTGTTCTTATCTCAACCCGTGGGAGTTACATTCTTTCGATTCTCCTCCTCATCCTTCCTGGAGTGGGGGGAGGAAGGGGCGGAGTGAGCGAGAGGCTGCGTGGTACTGAGTTACCAGCTGGGCTTAAACCATGACAATAGGGGCAGGTTTAAGAGTAGCTTTTCTGTCTCTTTGTAGATACCACAAAGCATCTATTACTGAGGAGTATAGGATGGAGATAAATATAGTAGGATACTTGAGGACATTTTCTGCATTGCAGTCTAATCCAAGTGAAGCAATGTCACATTTGAGTGTATTAAGATGGTAAGAGGTACTTTAATGCTTGATGCAATGTGTACCTCACGTGTCTTGGTTTAGTATGGAGTTCATCCTTTGATAATATCTAAAAGACTATTCCTCTCATTAAGCAATACCCATATTTACAGCAGTCTTTTCTTGGCGGCTTCCAAAGCAGAGTCCATATCAAAGGGCACTCAAACTTTGCAATGGTTTGGGTTGGGTCACTGCAAAGAGAGTTACTGAGACAGTGCAGCTTCTTGCAATGCTGAGTCAACAGTTAGATGTTAATTAGCTAGTAGCAGGTGTTTTATAAATATCTTTTTATGCTAATGACTTACCGAAATGAGAAGTAGCTCAAGATCAATGAAGCTGTTAAAGGTTATGAGTGGCAGGTTGCCACAGAGCTGAGACTATTCAGTGCTAGCAGAGATCTGAACCAACTATTTTAACCATGTATTTGATTTTGCAATTCTGAAAGGACAGTTTATTCTCCTGAGTTAAGGAAAAGATGCCAAAAAAGGCAAGTAGAGAATGTATATTGGGCAGTAAGAAATGGTGTGGGGTGTGTGTTTGAGTTGGGTGGTTTTTGTGGCTTAAAATGGGTACCATTGCTATGACAGTCTTGTTCCATTGGTGATAATTCATAAAACCTGTGGCTTAGGTCCTTACCCTCTTCCCATACCCTGCATGGAAAGTCACTTCATTCTTTTGCTGTAGTTAATTATTATCAAAATATTTGAAGTTTTACTTCTCTTCTGTAACTTTGATTATGCGCACCTATAGAGAATGAAATAGTAACTATGAGAACCCCACATGACAAACCCAAATCTTTGTCAGTGTGGATATTTTCTTGTTCACTGACATAGCAACATCTCTTGAACTATGACTTCTGTGGTTCAAAAGGTCTTAATTGACTGTACTAGCTATGGGTTACTGTACTATTTCTAGCTAAACCACAGAAAAAGTTGCTTAAATAACTTGGAAAAGTAGGTTTTAGGGGCAGTTTTCCACTGGAAAAATTACTTTGGCAGTTGACTTTTACTTAAAGGGATATTAACAAAGTAAAGATTATGGGATAGATATGGCATAAACTACACAGCCATTTTCTCAAAGTGGTAATAGAAGATATTGTTCATTGACTGGTTTGGGTATCACGTACTTTTGAGCTTTCCAAGATGTGATGCCAATATAGTTTTGATAGGAGTTGGAGCAGGCTGTGAGGGTTGGGGTTTTTTTAACTCTTGAAAATCTAATGTGAAATATAAGCATACCTAATGTTACTTCACAGTAGCACAATATAAAAGGAAAAACCTTGTCTTACTACTGGCAGTTGGAGAGCATTCCTACTTTCAATAAGGAAAGGTGATCATTAGTTTTTAATATAACAGTAAATGATGAAAGGTGGGGAACAGGAAAATGTGATTATACTACATTTATCTAAATAGATATTTAATTTAGATAGATTTAGGAATTTCTATCAAGGTAGAATTACAATTGATTTTGCAGGTTAAGCCAATAAAGTTATTTTGCAAAATCTCCTAGGAAATTTCAATTACAAAATTACTTTTGTAAGTAATTTCCTGTGCAAGACTGCCCTACAAATGTGCACTAAAACAAAATAGAATGTTCACATTTTCTCAGAATCCTTTTTAGAAACATAACGGGTTAGCATTGTGTGGCTTTCTTGACCTTTCATACTGTTCTTAAAGTATCTGGAAAAATTGGAGTTGCTGGAAGATTGATTTCCATTATTCCAGCTATAGTAGTTCTATGTTTCTTTGAGTTGATTGTAACTTGAAGCCAACAGTTCCATTGTGATCTGAGTACTGGTGTAATGTAAACTGTCACCAGTGACATCTTTATGCTCTGACAGCTTTGTTTCTAGTGTGTGCGTAATTGTAAATTAGGCTAATAGACTTTTTAGCTGGAAGAAGAGACCTCTTGTTCACCTTGTTCTCAAGTTTGTGTTAAACAGATGCGTACAGCAATTACTCATTTTGTTTGAATATGTAATATTTTACCCTTACTGTTGCACTTGTCAGTGTCAATAAGTAACGATGTGACTTCATGTAGATTGCTGTGCTGCCTAGCTTGCCTTTTTATTTTTTCTTGGTATTTTCTGAAGTGAAAGCTTTCTTATATAGGTGAATAGTATTATGTACCCCTATTTGGAAACCTACTAAACAGTGACTTCTACAACCACTCTGAATGCATGTTGGATCTGTAATTATCAGACAGCATGACTCACTATTCTAGGTCTTTAACTACTCTATACTGTGTAAAAGCAAGTGATACTCAACTGCATTAACATGGTAGATGTTCCCAAACTAAGAGTAGTTTAACAGTAATTTTATAATAGGGATTTTTTTCACTTTGCCCTATGTGATTTTTGTCATGCTTTATGTGACAGTTTTGTTCACAATTTTCCCTTATTAAAGCTTCATGATAGACTTCGAATTAAGGTTTTCCTAAGTATATCAAGTCATTTCCAATTCACTTTTCATTTATAAATTAGAAGATGCTTCCTTGGAACTTGTGCTTACATAAAATATGTAGGACTATTTTGAGGAAAGAAAGAATTGTTTCAACTAACAAGTTTAGCTGAATAGTTTCCTGATGCAGTGGGAGTTATTTCCCTTTCTATTCAGTTTATCCAATATGGAGACTTTTTTTTTTCTATCAGCAACATCCAGGAATATGTTTCTTGTTAATGTACCTGGATAAGGTGAGAGATACCTTATTAACTAAAACTATACAAATTGAGTTAGCTAGGGATGTTCCTATGCTATTAAAAATACCTAGAGACTGGTTGTGTAATAGTCTTGAGCGTCTCACAAGTCTTGTGTTTTTATCACGTTTGAGAATTACTTGCTTCTAATCTTCTTTCAGAAGTTGAGAATCTGAAGAGTAAAATACAGCATCACCCAAGAAAGAAAAATTATCATCTAGAGATTTAAATTGTCTTGTGGAATAAAAAGAAATGCATTTTTGGACTCTGTAGTAAAAATAGAGTCGAAACATATTTAGGAAGAGTCATTCCTAAAGGCTGACTCAGATTGTGACTATCCTTATTATAATAGTTTTCTCTAATTATGATAGTTCAGCTTTCCCAGATAAGAACCCACTGAATAATTTCATGGTAAGAAAGGATCAGTTATGCAAAGTAACCAGCTGTATTCTCTGTATCTATGACTGGGAGAGTTTTAGTTTTAAGAATCTCATGGTTTTTGTGGAAGTAATACTTACGTGTTAATAGACTCTTTAAAAATCTTCCTTTATGCTCCTTTTGGTGCATAACAATAGCATGGCTATTAAAATAGATTAAAGCAGTAAAGCAAGTGAAGGTTACGATGTCTTGTTAGGGTGTTTTTTAGATACTTGAGCTATGTACCAGTATTGTGGGTTCAGCTTTAGAGTCTCTGCTTTCAAAGCAGGAGACGGGGATGAAGACTATCGATGTTAATCCTTTGTATACGAGAATGCCGTAATAGAACAACTCCTTTACTTGATGTGCTGTTAAATGGTTAAAGTATTGTATTTTTTAGTCACTCAGTTTATAAATACAGTATTCATCTTTGATCTTGAGGTGTAAAAAAACCAAAAAAATGCCACTCCTCCCCTCCCCCCCCAAATAAACAAAAAGCCAACAAAAGATGAATTCTCAAGTGCCTAATTGCAGTTCCATGCTGCAGGAATTTGATGTGAGATTACTGTATTCACAAACACTGTCATTTGTCATTATAAAGTAATAAATTTTTCTGTGTATTGCTTCATGCTGTACTCCTTTCATCAACATTTGTAGAACTTCAGTGGTGTGGGAGTCTATCAGGAATTTCTAATTTCCATTGCCTACTGTAGAAGATGTATGTTCCCCTACTCCCTGAGCTACTTGCTGCATGTATCATCCCTTGCACAGCAGAATTGGCAGTAGGCCCTGCCACTAAGGCCATGTGCATTTTCTGCAATTGTATAAGCAGTTTACTTTAGGGTATTTCAGTTTGCTCCTTGACTCTTTGAGGATAACTTAGTATGAGTTCTTAGTATTCTAAAATTTGTATTTAGATTTCAAACCTTCCTCTCAACAGCCCTTTAAAATTTAAGGAATTTGAGTTATTCTATGATAGACCAGAATTCTTCACTGACAAAACACTGATGCATTTGTTAGCAACAGTGGAAAACAAGAGTAAAAGCACCAGACCAGAGTCACAGAATATAAGTCACTCTTACTTGCCTTGAGAAAACTGGAGATGTGATTCTGAAGGGAGATAAAGGGTAATATTTTGCTTGAACAGTAAAAGACAAATATACTCTGACATTAAAAATGAAATTATTCTGAAACAGGAAAGAAAAGTAGCTCCCAGATGGTATCTTTTGACTTTGTGATGGACCTGGCTTGCTGGCTCAGACTAAGGAAGATGGAAAGGCATTTTTGAGTTAACATGAATGTGATAGATGGTAAGCATATTTAGTAGTTTTGACTAAGATCTGCCATCAGGCAGTCCAGTATTAGAGCTTTCTGTGTATTTATGGAATCCTGAAATTGTTGTCTATGTTGTTCGGCACATACGGTCTCCAGCATCTCCTGCAGTTGTATTGCCTGAGTCATGAAGGCTTAGGGAAGCTCATGGCATGTGTGCCAGGTCCCTTCAACTACCTTGTTCTCTCTAAAAAGTGGGTTGATTTGCATGCTTGAGTTTTTTTTCCCAGGTGTGGTGGAGACAAAAACCTAAAGCTATGACTGTAGAATGGACCTTTCATTCTGGGGAAGCCAAGCACAAAGAATGTAAAGCCTTAACAACTCATTAAATTGAATCTTAATGTGAAAGACTATTGCTTGTTCAAATTGACTGCGCTCAAAAGCACTAACTAGAAGCCTGGTTTTCTTCAGTGAGTAGCTGAATGTTTTGCTTTTTTTCCCAGTCTAACTATGACTTTTAGTTCTAGCAGGCTTGAATTCTAAGATGATTCTGTGATGGCTGTTGATTCTGTGATTCTGTGAGTGTCATGTTGAGCTGAAGTCACCTGTTCAGGAGAATATTTCTTTACCATGAAAGGCAAGTCTTGACAGCAAGAAAGTCTTGAAACAGGACTGTGTTGTCTTCATTCACTTGTCTTTTGAAAACTTGAGCTAACAGAAGACAAATGATTGACATGAGTTGCCTTGGTTTTGTTGAGTAGAGCAGTAGATTCCTCTCTCGCTAAGGTGGTGAGATCCCTTCTCTGTTTAAAGTACCTTGTTTGAACAATGGCATTTACAGTTTCCAGCAGCACCTTTTTGTGTGGACTTGGTATGTTGCAGGAAATAGGCTGCCACATAGACAGGCTGTGGCATGCTGTTTCCATTGGGAAATTATTAAGTGGTAAATTCGGTTTCTTTGGTTTTGCTTGTTCTAACTTTCAGAAAATAAAAGATCAGTAATGAAGAAATTAAGCTTTTTAGTTACAGACTTGTTTACCCAGTACCTGGAGTCCAAAAAAGTTTTGGGATAAGCTGAGGCCATGATAAATGAAGTATTTTAAAAGGAAGTATCTAGTATTGCCTGAAAATGGTCTGCTTTAGCAAAGGGCTCAGAGTGACAAGTACTGTAGTCTACAGCAATAGTTATCTGTGTAAGGTTCAGCACTCAGTTTTGTCTTATTTCTGAGACATACACGTTCAGAGCTACTTGTGGAAGTTAAATTCTGCTGAGCTGAAAGTGGTTCAGTAGAAATGAAATCAATGAATGGTGGTGTAAGGCTTTTGGCATTTAATTTCTCTGCTCACAGTATAAATATGGATGTTTAAGGCATTAGGACAATTGTCTTGAATGAGTTCTGCATGAGTTGTTTTGGTCTATTTTCTCATTTGTACTCTTACTCCCATAAAGATGATTTGTCTTACAGGAAGGGTCTTAAACTCCAGAATACAACTCTAGTCTGGAGTTGTAGCACAATGTCATGGGTTCAGCAGTAGCAGTCATTTTTTCTCCTTCTTAGTGGCTGATGCAGCACTGTGTTTCTAACTTTCAGCCTGAGAACAGTACTGATAATACCGATGTTTGTAGCTACTGCTTAGAATGT
>WYDI02008229.1:1657-25629 GCA_009867235.2 Psittacus erithacus | reverse complement strand
AGACATCCCAAACCCTCCTGGACACGTTCCTGTGTGACCTGCTCTGGGTGGCCCTGCCTTGGCAGGGGGTTGGACTGGGTGATCCCCAGAGGGCCCTTCCAACCCTGATGCCTCTGTGATTCTGTGAAGGAGATTGTTGCCTCTCTTCTCTTTGCCATTCTTAAATGCACGAGCAGTGAGAAAAATGAACCACAGTGCTCTCTCTTCATCAAAACTTGCTGAATTTCTCTGGCGGCACTGGGTTGCCATCTCCGAGCAGAGAGGAGCAGTGACCACTCTCACCAGGACCAGCCTAGGGACAAACAGGTCAGAGGGGTCCTGGAGAGCAAGAAGTCACCACCTGGGAGAAACCTGAGAAAACACAGTGAAGTAAAGCTTCCATCTGCAACAGCAAAGCAAGTTGAAGGGGTTTTCAGTTGTTTCTGTGTAGCAATGGCTTTCCTTCTTTTAAAGACAATATAAAGGCTTTTCTATGTCCATGCTCATCATGTTCATCACAGAAAATACGTGAAGCTCACAATATAATGCTGTAAAGAAAATTAATTTCCAGTTATTCCAAATGAATTCCCAAAATTCCTGATCAAAAAGTTTGCCAAAATTAAAAAATTTGGGATTAAAAAGCTAAACAGCAATTTATCAAACAAACAAACTTGAGGTCAGGACGGGATTCCACAATAAGCTGCCTGGTTTTCTCTCATTAGCAAGTTTCAAATGAAAATCCTTGGTCTTCTAATAACATAAACTAACAGAAAGCAGTTGTTCTTTATCTCTGAAGATTAGTCCTAATTTGGGGAAGTACACACTACCAGCATGGACTTGTAAAATCCAAGGCACCCACTCAATTAACACATGTATTTTACTGTTTTCTCAGTGAAGGCCTGGCTTTCACCCAGATACATCAGACTTATATCTTCCTCGATAGTGTGAATAAGACATCCATTGGTTTTAATAGTGGTTCACTGCAGGTTCTGGTGACTGTCATCCCTTCTGATAGTAAAGTAAATTACTCATTACTCCAGGAATTCAAACAAAGAAGCAGTTCTTACAATGTCATTGATTCCAGCTACTCATTTTGCCGTGATCTGTAATACACGAGTATTGGTGACAAAATCTGGACCTAAGTAAACAAGTCTAAAAACTTGGATTTTAGACTTGATATTTGTTTAGTCACACGTAAAATTTGCGTAGCATAAACATAAAAGCTGGGATTAGGAAAGCAGACAAGGACATTCACCCGTGTCAGTTCCATGTATTTTAATGAGCTGGTAACTAAGCCCTAACTCAATTGGCTTGGCAGGTTTTCAGAGCTGTGTGCAGTACTCAGGAATTTGGTAGTCGCTGCTATAAGCGCTGCAGGTTAACACTTGATGGAAGCTTGCTCCTTAGCAGGATTTAATGCAAGACTTCAGCCATTTGGCTGGATTCTTTCTTAGGTTTGTTTTTTTCAGCGCCTCAGCAAGCACTTTGAAAGCTTCAGTACTGCTTGTAAGAGCAGGGGAGGAAGGTATCGGATCCCTCTGTTATCATTGCCCTTTAGCGGGGAAGGGAGACGGTCATCCTAGAAATTTGAAGGAGAAATGGTCAATGTTGGACATGCTCCAGCATCCAATCTGGGAGCTGTGCAGTACTGCATATTCCCTCCTGCTGCTCTGGTTTCCATACACAGGGAGTCTGGTATTGGCATCATGATTTGATTCAGTGATGGTATTCCTTGGTCACTTCAGAAACAGGAAAAAACAGTGTTTGTAAATTGCTCTGCTTTTTTATAGAGAAAAATATCTACTAAATCCTTCTCAGAAATTAGTATCGCCCAGTACCCAAAGAAACAAGCAGTTTTAGGCAACCAAACATGAGTATTTGTAACGCAGGGAACACACAGATGCTGTCCTTTGGATCCAAGTTTTCTAACAGCCTAATTTGTAAATAAGCTTTCTGTGTATTCACACACTCCTAGTAATTTGGCTTGCAGACCTAAGGAAATGCAGTCATCAAGCTGTGAATAGTTTCCCACACTTTCATGCTTCATTTCCAGGGAACGACTCATGTATGAGTGACTTCAGGGGAAAGAGCTGCTGAGACATATAAATGCATCTATTACAAACACTGCTGCTTAGAAGCAGGCCTGTATCTTGGTGAGGTTTCGCAGTGAGCACTAGTGGTTTCTGCAGAAAGCATCTGGAAAGGTTTGCAGATAGGAGCAGAGCTTCCTATGTGGAGTGAAGGCCACACATGAGCAGAGGCACAGTCAGTGTGTTGGCTTCCCTAATGGCATTAAAACCAACAAATGCTAATCTGCAAATGCTGCACAAAAACGCCCATATCTGAAAGTGTGTGATCCACGCACAGTCACGTAGGTAGATTCAGCTGCTGTTTAATGATTGTAACTCTGGATAGCTATGGATCTATTGATACAGTAATACATTGCTGTGTCATCCGCGGTCATAATCCATTACACTATGTTATCTTCTCCCCTGTGCTGTCTGTATGTCTGAGATTACTTTGTTGCAGGGCTGAGCAGTGATAGAGGGGACAGCATTGCAACGGGGTTGAAAGGAGCTGATGAATTCATGGCGGAACTGGTGTTGAATTTCTTCTATTGAAGTATTTATGCAGCAGAATCAAAATCAGTCACCTAAACTTGACACCTTTAAGTAACCGGTTTTAGCCAAAAATAAACTACTGAAGTGACATATATGCAAGACATTTAATTTCAGCTTATTTTAGAAGTTAAGGTAGCTCACAGAATGTAAGAGTTGAGTCTAGGCAGGTGCTAAGGAAGCAACCAGATAGATTTGTGGAGTCTGAGGAGGAAACTGCTCTCCCAAAAGGCTGGAGCACTGGTCTGGTTTAGGTGTGAAATTCCTTCTTTATGAAGTGATTTAATTGCATGTTCCCCTTTCCCAAGAGAACATATCTCACCCTGGGAGATACTCTGGTCCAGATCTCTTCCAGCATCTTTGGTTGGAGTCCAGCATGTAATAGAGACGGTTTTAATATAGACAAAGCCAGAGAGCAACCCTGGTGTCTGTTGGCAAGAGCACTCCAAGGGTATGTATAGATAGCACTATAAACTTGGTTTTGTGTGTCCTTGATGAGTGCCAGGATTTCTAGTCCCCGAACTTTGAAGCTGAAAGGCTTCATGGCAGTGAATGCCCATGGGAGGAAATGCCAAATTCCCTGTTATAGGATCACTCCTCTTTGACTTTCCAGCACCCTCCTGCTGCCTGCGCAGTGTGTAGCCATTCAGAAGCCCCTCGGCAGAGCCCGTCTCCCATGCGATGCAAGGCTCGACTTGGCTTAGTTTGGGACTTGCTCCAAGTACCAGCCTCTTAAAGACTTAAGCACTGCTTAGGTGCTTAATCCTGCTCCTTGCCATTAATAAACTGGGATTTTGGTGCCGTTTGAGCTGTTTTGCATGAAAACCTGTGATTAGAGAATGATGTTTTGATGCAGCGATAAAAGCCAGGAAGTTCACCATCAGCGGTGGTGTTTTTGTCTTTCTTGCCTTTGCTACGTGACAGCTTTAGTGGAGGCAGTAACTGGGTTGAAATGACAATAGCACTTAACTTATAACCTTCTGCTTCAGTACACATTCTAGCATTCATTCAAGGAAAATGTCCATTAAGAAAGTAAATATTGGTATGTAAGTGATCTGTGATAAAAATTCATAGAGCTTGGAAAATCTGCTGTGAATCTCAACGTCATTAGAAGTATGATGAGGATTTTCAATTGCCTTTGCAGGTTTTGCCATTAAAAAATGCCATATCTTTTCTCTCCTAGTTTCATGCTTTCTCTGTTCCAGTACTTAGTCAGAATATCAAATTTGAGATAACGTTCTTTGCGCAATTACAATCAATTGATGGAAAAGCCATTTTGGCATTGATTTTTTTCCCCAAAAAGCCAGCATTTTTTTTTCTCCAGGGTTCATTGCTGTTTGTGATTAGCCAGGTGGGAAAGAAATGGAAAATTCTGATTTATATTTCATGAGTGAAAGCTTCCTATTTCTGGTTGCTCTGTATCTGGGGATTAAAGCCTGATTTATTAATTAATAAGTAGGATTTCTCTGCATCTTTGATCATTGGCACTATCACACAGAATACTGAATATTTAGAAGTAGTTTTTAGTTAATCCCTTGCACATGTGCAGTGTCACAAGTCAAACCATCACCCTACAGAACCATCCTCAGTGATTAAATATATAAGATGCTCACTTTCCAATTCGGAGTAAAAGTGCTGTTGGTGGAAATGATAGATTTAACATGGATTTGAGTTGATCAAGCACCAGGATAGACTATGAAAAGTCTCCTAAAACGGCTGCTGAAGAAACTAAAACAGCTTTATTTTTAAATGATCCGTGTTAGTAGCTATTCCTGAAAAGGAATACCCTGGCTTTCTGAAGCCCTGAGCCTTTTGGAGATTTAATGGATTTCAGCCCCTCTAACATGATGAGTTATTTGATGAAACCTACTAATTTTGACATAGAATTCAGTTTATTGGCGTTTTCTTAGAACATGTTTAATATGAAAACTACTTAAGTAGGCATTGGTTTCACATGCCTGTCAGCATCAGCACTTCCCACCAGTTCATGTCTAGCAGGTGATTTTTAAGAGGAATTTGTGTTTGTGTAACAGACATCAGCTGCTACCTCCATAAAGCTTCCCTTTTCTGTACTCGTGTGCATGCTGCAGAAAGGTTTTAATTCAGAGGAACCTGTTCTACCCTTTGATAGGGCACAAACCCTGCTAAAATACAAGGGTGCATTGGTAGGGGTCTGGGGTCAGGCTGCTCCTAAGGCCCAGGCTCTCTGCACTCCCCGCTGCTGCTGCAGGAAGAGCCTTGTGCAGGTGAAGGCTTGTTTGCCAATGAGCAAACCTCCCATAATTCAACCCACCGGCTTCTAGTTTATCTGCAGCTGCTTCCATTAAACCGGTGATGTCCATTCCAGGTTAATAAATGCGTGTGTCTCAGCGGGAGGGTGTTGGTTTGTGTATGCTTCTGTTAAATGCTAGCTGTGTTTGCTAATGCAATGTTAGTGTCAGGCAGTATTTCTGCTGGACAAAAATGTGTTTGTGTGAAACCTGGTCCCTGGTTAGGAATGGCTCCTGCTGCTGGATGAGCACCTGATCGGAGTGCTAATGCATGCAACATTGGATGCCAGGCAAGGAAAGGCTCAAAGGGGTGAGTGCAATGTCTGGCACCTTTGAGTGGCTTGGAGGAATGTTCAGATGCAGCAGAGCTGTGGCAGGTATGTTTGCCTTGTTTCTTCTCAAGTAAGGCTGTTTATTTAATGATTTGTTTATTACTTTGTCTTTAAGCTAAGGATTTTCATGGCTGAGTTTTAAGCTTTATGTTTTTTAAGTACATTAAGTGCTTCTGAAACCTGGTTTGTATATTCTTTTTTCTTTACCAAGTTATTTAGTTATAAATAGACTTGACAATTGATTTATTTAATCTAGCAAAAATTTGGGACTGTGTAGCTGCACACATGGATCAGGCTTGCAGAGAGCAGGAGGGCTCTGAGGCTGAACTAAATACACTGCTTAGTTTTGCTAGACTCTAGTCTGGCACAAAATCCTGGTGAGCTGTGGATTGTACTTCAGAATAAAGACTGAATGTCCAAGGTTGTGGAATTGGTTTAGACTTGTGAGTTTTAAGCACTGAGTTCTTGATTCAAACTGTTCTCAGTTTGAATCCTGTTCCCAAGGGAACCAGGAGGGCTTTGAACAACCAGCTTGTAAAGGTACTGATGATGGGAAATCAGTGTTTCTGTTGTTTTGGTTTAGTGGAGGCAGATGTGCCAAGGACTTGGGCATAGTTCATGAGCTGGTGACCTGGGAGCTGATAGGGAAATGTGGCACGGGGAGCTTGGCAGAAGGTTGAGAAGCAACAAATTTTAGGAGAGGGTGGGTTTTCCTGCTGTATTTCACTGTCTTGTAGGGCTGGGGGGGTTTCCCAGTATGTAGAAATGTAGTTGAAAGGGGATGATCAAGTTCAAGAGCCTGGATCTGGTTCATAGCAGTGCATTACCACGGATAAAACTAAAATTTGTCAGTATGAGACTATTGTTTAGTAAACTGAATTCTGTGGGGCCAACAGAGCTTGGAGCAGTGCCCGGTGGGTTGCGAGCAATGGAAGAGCTGGGGTGTAAGGAACATTTAGTCTTGTCTTTTTCTCTCCTGGCTGTGACTTCCATATGTCCATGTTTTCTCATGTAGCTTTTTACTTCCAGTCAGTTCTCCAAGAAACTTTCTCTTTTCCTTTCCCTGCGAAATCCAGCAGCTAAAGATACAAAGGTGTCACTTGCACCCCAACAATAGCAAACAATTCCATAAAGTAAATGCTGACGCGCATCTAGTCCAGATGTGCTCTTTCCACCTTTCTTTTACGCAAAGCAGCCCTGTTAGCTGAGGGGGGAAGAGGAAATGAGGCTGAGGCCAAGAACAGATGGGGAGCTGAGGGGCAGAGCTGGCAGAAGCACTGCAGAGCAAATCCCCTCTGCCTGCACCTCCCATTCGCCTGCAGGGACCGGACTGGCAGGGAGCAGGCATGGACTGTCCAGCCGGGGCACGCAGTGCTCCTGAGTCAGCGCTGAGTGTCCTGCCCAGCCCTGGGCCACAATTACAGAGCAGGAGTGACGGCTTCAGCTTCAAGGTCTGATGGCAGCTGTTGACATAGCAGGTGCTGAACAGGCAGGATGCCTCCCTCCAGGGTGGCCTTCCCAAAATTCCCGTGTTCTCCCCCTGCTAGCAGCAACTGCTGCTCTGTCTGCAGCTCTGGGGATTGTTTCATCCCATAACTGCTTTTATATCTCAATGCTCCTTGTGAGGTTATAACAACTTCTGTTATGGATTCCTCACGCTGATGAAAATGACCACATCTCCCATTTTGTGTGGATTGTGAACTGAGCAGACCTGCAGTCTTTCCTTTTCTTGTACCGGTATTTTAACTTGTTCAGAGCTACCTTATTTATTTGCAACATTTGGCTAGCGATAAAGTGACGTGTGGCAGTTCCTTCCACTTGGTTTAGGGTGCAAAGTATAAAACCCTGTACCTTGCAGTGAAGTGTTACGGGAACATGAGTGGCCAGAAAGTAATTATAGCAGGGTATATATGCCTGGAATGCCAGCAGGATACCATCTGACTGTGGAAAAAGCAGCCTCTGAGAGAAGTTTAGAGATAGCCAAGGTTTTTGCTAGGCTGGAAGAGGAATTGTTACTTTCCTGCTCAGTTAAAGGGGTGAATTGACTCTCCAAGGGATCAGCCAAGTGCCACAGCTGGTGCAATGCAGGTAGCAGCAGTGTGAGGGCAGTGGGTGGGAAGGGAATAAAGAAGATTGTCCTTTCTGGCAGTGTTTGTCAGTGTATCTGTGAGCCCCACTAGATCCTGACAGCAACTGAATGGCTTGAAAGCAGGATTTAATCAAATCCACAATGTCCTTTGCGACTGTCCGCACTTGCAAGGAAAAACCTGTTTGGTTTTCTGAAGCTCTGGGATGGAGGGAAGTAGGTGTATTACCTGCCTGTAAGTCTACATCAGCAACTCCTTTGTCAAAGAGCAAGGGAGAAAGTGTGCAATGAAAGTTTATGGAGTATATTTTTTTCTCTATGTGCTTTAGCATTAGTGGGAAATGCACTCAGAGCAAAGAGAGTCTACTCCCTTGTGTATTCAGTGACCTGAGAGCTTGATCATTAAGCTCATGCACTTTATGTGCTCTTCTATGCAATGTTTCTACACTGTAATTTAAAAAGGTGTCAACTATATTGCTGACCTTAGGCAGTGAAGCAGTATCATAACCAAGACCAGGCTGCACCAAAATGACCCGGGATCGATCTTTCACCTTCTAAGAACAGAGCTGCAGGGTATTTCTCCTGTTGTTAGAAATATAGTCAACAGGATGCAGTAGTTAGAAAGCAGGTAGTATTTGTTCAGAAGATCATAGAAGCTCACTTTGGTGACACTTGCCTTCTTCTGAAGGCATAATACTTGGTCACTGTAGGAGCAGAATATAATGTCTTCTGGAATTATCTTTTCCGTACCAAATGAGGCTGTTTTCCTTTGGCACTTTGTAAATGCAATTAGGAGAAGAGAAATGACAGGAAGGAACATAGGAATGATATAGTAGTTCATACATAGCTCTTTTATTTATATCTGGGAAAGTTTAGACCTTAAATGTGTTATTAGTCCTCTCTGGACCTTGCTGGCCAGTCATGGTGAATAAAACCAAAACAAAGGTTTGTTACTGGGAATGAATGCAGAAAAGAAGTCCTTCCCCTCTCACTTTCACCATAAGCCCCGTTAATTCGTGTTTAGGGTGATGACATTGCTGTCACATAACACTTAGGTTTCATGGTTTTGGAAGGAATTCTGGGGACAGCCTTTACACCAGCGTTCCTAGATTGTTTGAGGGGTTTTATTGTTACCATTTTGGTTAGCAAAGAGAGTCTCCTTCATCTGCAGAGTTGAGAGAAAACTGCTGGGAACCTGTTCATGGGCACAGGGCTGTAGCTTGCAGGTGATCTGTTGCCATGAATAAGATGGGGGTAATGGAAGTCAACCCCATGTTGTTGTTCTCAGCTTGAAGGGCTAAACACTTCCCAGGCAGGAGGAGAGCTTGCAAGCAGGGAGAGTCAGTTACCTGTTCTCTGGAGAAGGATGTCAATGTTGGAGGACATCAGGGTTGTTTCTATTTGATTACATTAGTTATGGTAATGCCCTATCCCAGTGCTTGTGGGGAAGATAGAGACCTCTGTTGTGGTGGCATGCAGTGACAAGGTGGTGGGAGGAACCACTCTGTGTGTCATGTTAGAAGCCACTTTGTCCTAACTCCACCAAGCAACCTTTGAGGAAGGTGAAATGTGGTGCAGGTCTGTGAGGATTTCCCAGCTTTGTCCCATTCCCTAAGGCACTGTTTCCTGGGGCTGCGTATACAAGCAGGGAGTATCACTGCACACAGAATTGATAGTTTGCAGTTCTTTTCCCAGGGCACAAAGCCAAACCTCCTTATTAAAAAGGGAGCCACCACATTTGCATCTTGGGCTGTGTTCAAGGACCTCAGCCATGTTCCCAGCTGGCATGAATACTGAATGGCTCTGCTATTATAATACAGCGCACTCAAAATGAATTAATAATGATAACAATAAACACTGAGATGGCTGTGGTTGAGGTTTGTTTTCTCTAAAAAGTGAGAATTGCTTTTTCTGCAAGCTCTGTCTCTTTTTCTCCTTGTGAGCCCTGAGGAGGGACCTTCTGTTGTAGCTGTCAGTAGGCCAGGACTGCTGCAGCACAGGGGCTGGTTGATGGGAGAGCTATCACAGCCTGGCATTTGGGTGCTGTGGGTGCAGGCAGCTGTTGCCAGCATGTCTGTGCCAGATGACATGGGGCTCATGGGCACAAGTGACAGTAAAACTCATCTGTAATATGCAGCAGGCTCCTCTCTGTTACACACATCCTATAGCCTTGATCAGCTATTAGGGACTCCTTTAACAATGGGAAGGATCTGGAGAGCCTTTTCAGACACCCAGAACATGAATCCTTGAGCACCCCTGCTCTGGAGCACAAGACTGACTTGTGCTGAGCCAGTTCAATAGGAGGATTTTGGCCAAATAACTTTGTAGGAGCTGCTGTAAGTCTTCTCCCCTTCCCTGAAGATACAGAAGGAAGAGTTTGTTGCTCTGTACCACCATGGCTCTGCCATCAGGAAAGAGAAGGCAGAAAATAAGTGTGTGTGTGTGTGCATGCAAGTTCTCAGCATTTGTTAAACCGCTGCTGGGTCATAACTGAAGTATTACTGAAGTGTAAAAATATATGTGAAATTTGGTTCTGTTTCACTTGCACTGTTAAGATGGTGCATGTCTAAATGTATGTCTGTGTTTATCCTCCTTCCCTCGCTTCTGTTTTTTCTGAGTGTTGTTTTCAAAGGATTAAACCTCAGCATTTGCATCCAAAGTCTGAGTAAATACTGCACTTTGTGCTGTATGTATCTATCAATTACTGGCCAAGACAATCTCCAGCTATTGCCACTGATACTCTCATAAATCTCTCCATTAATTTCCTGGATGCCTTGATTTATTTTGGTTGCTATAAGATGCAGGTCAGGAAAACAAACTTGTAAATGGAAAAAGGTCTGGCCTAAGCGCACAGTGAATTGCATGTTCTAATCTAATCAAAGCTTTTGATAAATCTCTAGGATGCTCAGGTATGATAGACCTCTCCACCCTAAACTCTTAAATCACCTTTGCACAATCTCTGTTCTAAAATAAGCCTTGCACCTTGCAGTGTGGATTCAGAGCAGGAACGGCTCCTCAGTACTACTAACAGACCCTCCTTCAGTGTTGCCCTGATCAGAGTGGAGACTACCACTTTGAGTCACTAGAAAAATCAGGGCCAAGTAAAAGGTGCATGCCCACAAATCTCTGAGGCTGCGGATTAGTTAAAATATGCTGTGCTAGTGGTAGAAATAACATAATGCATGGAACAGATGTGTTTTGAATAAAAGAGATGACTTTCAAGTGTTGTTTCAATGTTTCAGCATCATTTGCAACTTTATTGTGTGATTCCATGTGTGGTCTAAAAGCTTAATTATTCTGTAAGGTCCTGGGCATTTGGGCTTCTATCAGGAAAAAAGGTAATTCTGAATATCCGGAAGTTGCTCGTTTACTTTTCAGCTGCGTCACCTCTACTGAGAGAAATGTTAATTAGCAAGTTCCCGGGAATGTCATATATAAAACTGCTCAACTGCATTGCATGCTACAGAGGTTGTGTTTTCAACCTAGAAATGGATTTGGTTGCAATTTTTCTCCTGGTGAAAATAGTGTGAATGGTGCTTACAGCAGGCGATGGGGTGGTGGAGGAAGTCTGTGCTGCAAGAGGACCTGGAAGGGTCACCCTTGGGGGCTGAGCTGGAGAAATCCCCTAGAGGAGCTGGAGGTGTCCCGTCCCTGCTTTCCCTGTTTGCCACTGTTGATGTGTCACCTGTGAGTAGGAAAATGGGTATATCTCCATGGATAAAGACCACTGGAGAGGGCAATGGTTATGGAGAACTGTGTGAAAGGACCTGCAGTGATGAGTTTGGAGCTTGCCCTGGTGGAACTGTTAGTGATTTGGGCTAGAAGAGACCATGTGGGTTGCTTGTAACAGCAGTGAGCAACGTTCATGCTGGGCTGCAGCACAGCCAGGGCCAGTGCTTACCCCAAGGCAGAGCCCTAGTGCAGGGCAGCCTGTGGAGACCAAGTCCAGTCTGTGCCCTCAGGGCATTTCAGTCTGCATTGTTGTAGCCACTTCTTACAGGGAGTGCGGAATGAGGTTCCATGGTCTGGAATTTGCTTTCAAGTAGGTCTTCATTCCACAAAATAGAAGAATTCTTTCCTTAGTTAGCATACAGACAGAGACTTCATGCTGTAAAGCTGAAAGCAGGGAAATGTAAAGGGTGACGGGGAGAGGGTATGATAAAGTACGGTGCACAGGATCAGTTATCTGTTAAAACCTCCTCTCTGAAGCGTGAAGAGAGAAGTAGAGTTTGTGGAGAGACAGAGGGGAGGTGAGGGCTAAAAATCATTTGAACTGAAGTTGTATTTTGTAACTTCTTTGAGAGGAAGACTGACATTTTCTCGGTTAGGAAGATTCCTCATGTTTCATGGGAGGGGAGGGAATGTAACTTTTTAAAAGGTAAAGGAACTTCATAAGCACACAAATGTGTGTCTGGGTTAGCACAATGTGTAGAACAGGTGGAATGTAGGTGAACAGCAGAAATCCTGTGTCATAGTAGGTGAATAACAGTGTGGAGAGCTATTGTGTGGATGGAAGCGGATCATCTGTGCAGCTTTAGTGTCCATGTGGCATGCTAAACAGGATTTTCCCTTTTGAAAGTGAGAGGTTTAGCTAAATAAGAGCACTTAAAATTGAGGTAGGCCCCAAACGCACTGAAGGTGACTCGTTTGGGTAGAACATTCAGTTTTGCTGGCCCAGAGCATGAAATAAAATGTTTATTTGCCTTTGTAGGGAACTTTAATGCCCTAAAGGCAGTGGTGTTATTGTTGGAGCTGAGAGAGGCACTGCAGAAATCACCTGTGCCCTAGCTTATTTACCAGCCTGCAGCTGATGGGGCAGGAAGTGGGGACTGCCAGGACAGCGTTGCCTCTGGAGACAATACCCCCTGCACAACATCGGATTTCTCCTCTTCAGTGCTTATGTAAAGGCCTCACTTTTGTTGTAGGTGTTATTGTAGTTGTGTCTGTTGTTGTCCCCAAGCCTGATGAAATGCTGTTCTCATCAAAATGTGGGGTTTAAGATCATTGTAGCTTCTCATTGCTTTACAAGAAACCAAACCTTAATGGCTAATCACTGTGGCATTCACCAACAGAAGCGCTCAGGGTTTACCACACACACAAACACACTTTTTTTCCATCAAAAAGTATGTATCATTTACTTCTGGAGTCACATTTTACAAGTTCGAAGAGAGAAAGCAGTGATTTTATTCCCTCAGCAAGTTGCTTGATTTTTGAAAGCCCTGGCAAGTTTAAATGTAATACATGGGTAGATGGGAGTATTTGCCACTTCTTTTTTCCAAGTGCTTTACAATCATTAACCAAGTCTGTGAATATCCAGATGGATCACTAAGTTGTTTGTATTAAATTATACTTACAAGAGCATACAAATTGAATGGAACCCTAATTTCACTCATAAGGAAATTAACCGTTTCTTAATTCTTTAATTAAAATAGAGAATCTAGACAGTGCAGAGAAGAGCTGATGGGAAAAACTCTCTCTTTCCGAAAGGCTGGGCTGTAGCAAGGGTGGGAAGCAGAGCTACAAAAGCCGCTTGGTAAATTGGCAGCAGACTGAGCAGCAGCCAGAATAAACTGGTCTGTTTTCTCTGTAGAGAGTATAGCAGGGATAATAAGAGCAAAGCAGTATGAACCAAGTTATAAACTTAGTTGCATGTTTATCCCTTATGACAGTAAACAGTGCTTTGTTTAGGAAAAATGTGTGTGGTAAAATATTTATTGTCTCAATCCGAAGAATCCAGTGCTTTTGTGAAATCAGGTGCGTGTTGTGTAAGACTGAGGAAGCTGAGTAGAATAAGAGTGAGTTCTTTCTGTCTGCTTAGAGTTGCTCACAGTCCCTCTTCTCTAGAATCTCCAGGCCTTATCTGCTGTTGCATCTCCTGACAAGCAGAGTTTAGCACATTTTGTGGTCTCTGCCTTTCAGTGAATCATTGAGCGTTTTGAAAGCACAGCAGAAATTCCAGAAAGCAAATTGAGTTTTAATTAATGATGGCCAACCTGAGCTGATTAACTTCGATTAAAATAGCAGTGAAGATGGAATTACTTGGATTTTTATTGAGTTTTCCGGGTTAAGTGGCTGCTGCTCAGATCAGGAAATCCCTCCATCATTCTGCTTTCCTCCCTGCACAATGCACTGAAACAGTTAAAACCAAATTGTACATTGCCCAGCTGTGTGGAGGTTCAGGAGATAAGTGCTTCTCAGCTTGGATGAGCTCTGAAATGTGTTTGAGAATGAAGCTTTTGATGAGAATTTGCCTTAAAGAAATCCCCAAACCTCCATTTTAAAATCTACCCCACTGTTTATTCCTGCAGAGAAGTCTCTCTTGAATTCCAGACTGTTGCACTGAGCAGACTTGTAATGGCAATTGAAGGTTGAGCCCTGCTCCACAACAGTGTGTGGGGAAACCCTCTGTACATGCCTTTTCTTTGCTGCAGGTATAATATCCCAAAAGGGCCAAATGCCCTTTCAGGATTAGGTATGGGTTTGGCTCTTAGATGGTTGGTCTGAGCAAAACAAAACTTCCCTGCAAATGGCATTGCAGACCTTGCAGCAGAGGCATCTCCAACCAAACTGATTTCTTGGTTACTCAGAGTGCTAAACTCTCCTGAACGTCTGGAGCTGAGTGTAACAGTAGTATCACTCTTCTAGCCAAGATGATGTATACAATGGAACACTGTAGGTAGTTGGATCGCTATGCCTATATGTGCTTGCATGAGCTCCTGAAAAGTACTTCTACTAAATGTATAAACTAACTTGCATCAGGAAACTGAGTGGAATTCTGATATGGTATAAACACGCAAACCAGAAAAGAGTTTCCTTGTTTTCTGTCTTGGATGTTGGTTTTAGCATTTGAAGGGTTGAACACTGACATCAGGGGCATGAAGTGTAAGTTGTCAGGTCTCATAACTGTCCTGAGATCTCGTGCCATTTAACCGTAACAGAAAATGAAATTATTCAGCCTTCACAAAGATACAGAACTCTCCTGGGTGTGCCATGGCCCATAGGCATCATCAGGAATCCTTTAAAAAACAACCCTTGTGAAAAAGAGGAATCTGTGCTGGTCCTTTCCTCGTTATACTTCTTGCAAGTGCTCAACAAGTGGATGCCATTGTTCTCTCACAACTTCTTGCACTAAAGACCTACGGAGCAGGCTGCAGATTTGTTGCAGCTCTAGAGTAGCCAGAAAAATGGAGGCACTGTTGGGAGGAAGCTATTGCAACCTGTAAAAGGAAGAATCTTTGGCAGAGCCTAAACACATGATGCCCATTGCTGCGCTCTCATTTCTCAAATCTTATGAGGGCTGGGAGCCTGCCCCTGGGGAATGGCTCTGCTGGTTTGCAGCCTCTGCTGTTGCTGTTCGGAGCTTCTGCAGATCCAGGGAGCTGTGAATTGCCCTACTCTTACCCTGCTCATCTGGAGCAAGTGCCCAGCTGGAGCCATGCAGCTCCCCCTGCACATCCTGGTTTGCAGGTGTCTGCATGCCATCCCCCATAGTGCAGTGCTAATCCTGTGCACAGTCCCACTGCTGGCGCAGGTCCAAGCTATGAAACAGTGGGTAATGCTAGGGATGCTGTGCTGTAAATAGGAACGTGTGTGTTAGAGATGCAGGAAGCATTTTCCAGGTGGTGATTTTGCAGCACTGACAGAGTTGGAAGGGATTAGGATGTCCATCAGGGAATGAGACACTGAGCTGCTCTTGAAATTCTGCTGAACAGGATTTGATTGAGAGGAGATTTATGTGTTTTGTGGGGGCATGGGTAGAGAAGAAGGGGAAATGGATGGGTAATTTGTATGTGGGTTTGCTTTTCTTATCTGGGAAGGAACAGGTAGGCTGACTAAGCAGCTTCTGCTTATTTCTGCAGCCCTGGCACAAAGGGCAGGTGGGAGGAGAGGAGTGGGAGCAGCCACTTGGGAAGCTGGGCTTGCTGCTGCTTCCCCCCAGGGCACAGACAGGGTTGATCCTTGTTTTCATTTGCATCACTGGTTTGTCTTGGTTTTTATTTGTTATTTTCCCTTTCATTCTAATTATTTAATTTTATTTCAATCATGAGACTGCTCAGTTGCCACCTGGGGTTAAACCATGGCAGTGGGTAACCACCAGCTTGACCAGCTCCTAACTTAACCTTTTCCTGTGGCGGTGTGGAGCGCCTCTCACAGCACACCTTCAATGCAGGGAAAGCTGCACCAGTCATTTTCTAGTATAGCTTTTGATTGAGCTGGTAAATGCTCTGCATGCATCAATGCCTGTTAGATACTGTACAGGATGAGAGCAGGAAATCATGCTTGTGGGCTTCATGTGGTGGAATGGCTTCATTCTGGAATACCAATTTGGTTGATCACTGTCTACCAAAGGCCATTTCTGAGGGCTGTGATGGATATGCATGAACAGAACCTGGCTCATCAGCTGCTGTTAGCTCATGGTCATGTGGTGGGTGGTCTGTGTGAATTGCTATGTTTCTGTGGGTGCAAAAATTGAGGGGGGAGAAGACCCTGTGATGTAGCCATGTAGCGTCAGAAAGGCTGTGAAGCAAAGCACACTTTGGGTTTCCAGTGAATGAAGAGGGGAAGAACCAAATCCCATACTTGTTCTGTGCAGTGACCTGTCTGCTGCCTTAAAATCTGTCCCATGTTTGCTTTACCATCTTAAGGAGTATGGCATTTCTTATGAGGGGGCTGTATCTCAATGAGGGTAGCCAAAGGCTCTTCCCCAGGTAATGTAACAGATTGCTCAGAGATTGCAGACACATCAGTCTCATGATGGGTTCTGCAGAGCAGGGCTGGCGCAAGTAGCAGCTGTGGCTGAGGATGAAAGAAAGGCCTTTAACCTCTAGAGCTTTCACTTGTGTTTTCTCTTAGCACTTCACATGCGTTCCCTTTTCCTTCAAGAGGTGCAAGGTCCTTTGTTCAGTGTATGTTTTGTACAAACTTTATCAGAAGCCTAATTGAAGTTGATTCTGTTTGTAGCCATGCATAGAAACATTTGAAATCTCAGTTCAGGTGTTGCCAGAAGCACCAAGCAACCCAATAATTTAAACTCCCTCACTTCAGTCCCAGCAAATAAATCAGTGTTCAAATTAATCATAGACCTCAGGAAAATCAGTGTTTCAATTCTGCCTGAAATAAAGCATGGCTTTTGTTCAACTAAGCCTGCTAATTTCTAGTGTGTTCTGATTCAGTAAGTCTTTGAGATGCAGTCAACCTGCTTGATAATATGTATTAATTCTCCTTCTGTGGGAAGAGGTGTCTCAGTACCCTGATTTCTGAGGTGTAGGATTTTCAGGATTTTTATCTTATGTTTAAGGATGTGTTAGGCTATTTCCATCACAAGCTGTTGGATTCCAGTTCAGTTCCAAAAAGACATGAAGTAGAGGCTGCCTCCTAACGCTACAGTGTGGGATGACTGCAGCTTCCCTTTGGGCTTGGGGAAGTGTGTAGTAGCCTGCATTTGAACGGTTGGAAGCAGGAGTAGCTCACTGTGGATTTTGGAAACTTTCTGAAGACTAGGGATTAAATTGGAGATCTGGTGGTCCTTTCAAAACTTCTTCCAAGTGTCAGTCTTCCACCTTAGTAATCAGGAGGTTGTTCACAGCAATGAATTGATCATAAAGGTGTAGTACCTGTGATCTTGGAGATGGACTGGTGTCCTCCTATGTCATTGCTAGGCTTTTCCTCTATCAAGTAGACAACAAAGAACTGCAGAAGGAGTGTTTAAGTTCAGGTCTGCAGGTCTAAGATGTGCAACTAACTGCTGAGACCTGCTGTGAGAAATGCAGAGTCCTGGCCCGATGACTTCAGGCTGGAGCTATCCATGAAAAAATCAAGAGTAGACCAGCTTTGTGAGGAAAAGGGGCAGAAAAGAAATACCACTCAAACTGCGTCTTCAGAGTTCCGTTACAGTGGCTGTCCCAATAGTATTTAAATACATTAATACTCTATATAGTATTTATTATAGTAAAGCTTTTATTATACTCGTCTTCATACCTGCTGAGTGTTGTTGCATCTTGGATCATTTGGATTTTTGCGGCTTTTTTGTGGCACACTGAAGTCTATCTTCATTTAGCGAAGGTTTTAACAGAACTTCTGTACGGTGTGAAGATGAGTCCAAGAGTAATGTCTTGCTTCATTAAGTGGTTGTCAGAATGGGTTTGCTTGAGCTGCATGGAAACAAAGGTGACTTTTTCAACACTGCTTGTGAGGTGAGCAGGTAAACCAGAAGTAAGACCTGTACCTAATATCTAGCTGTTCAGAGCAGTCTTTCTCTTACCATTTTGTCTCTCATTTCTTTTTCCTTCAACAAAACTGGAACCGAACCCTTTCAATCCAATTAGGAAATCCAGTTTGCACTACAACTTGCAGGGCACTATTATCATGTTGATGTTTAATCATGCTGTTATGAGTATATTTCTTTTCTGAACCATGACTGTTACAGAGTAATTAATTTGAACATGCTGAAGTAGAACACTTGTTTTTAATAAAACTCTTTAAAATATTGTGTATTCACCAGCTACGTATGTGATGTGTTAAGAAAAAAAGGGTAAAGCAGCTGTCCAGACTGAAAAGATGAACTTAACGTTGACTTCTTTGTAGCAGTCCTTCATGGGTGAAACAGTTTGCCTTGTGTAAGAAAGTGCATGTTGCCTACAGAATGAACTGAGAGACTCCAGAATTTAGCCTCTCTGCTAAAAGGGCTGATCACAGCATTCAGTGATCTCTGAAGGTTTGTATAATTGCTTCTCATGGCTGTGTCTTAGTTATGAAATGTTTTCTTTTTAATTAAACCATCATCCTGCTAGTAAATACCATTTTGATTTGATTTGTAATTAGGGAAAGAACTAATACTGTGCATTGCTTAGCACTCACAGCATACCAAATTAATAATGGAGAACAGCACAAGCCAACTGTCAAACCCTGTTGGTGTGCCTTCATCAGCCCTTTCACAAATCTCACACTCAGTTTTTATCCATGCTGTAGTTTTCACTTCATTGCATTTCAATATAAGGCCTATTTACACTGTGGTGATAAAAGGGATAAGTTAAAAGTTTAATCTAAAATCCCCAGTAAAATAGGAGCTGGGCGGAATCTAACACATTTTGGGGTTGGAAGTCTGCAAAAGTCTTGTCTTCAACATGGTTGCCTTGTAAAATATGGCAAGGCCAAGCAATGACAGCACTGTTTCCTTCCATGCTACATCTGCAGTAGGATAGGATGTACTGAACAGCCAGCTTTGCCAAGCCCAGCAAGAAAAGAGCCAGCTCACAGCAGTAAATGTGATGAAGATTTTTGAAGGTTTGAACGTTTTAAGTAATGCTTTTGTCCTGCAATGGTTCCTTTCTGTAAAAAAAGGAGAACTTAATTCCTCCTAAGTGTAGGCAATAGAATGAATACACTGAATAAACAAACTCAAACCAGGTTGCTTTAGATTTGTAGTCTCCTCAACCAGAATCAAGGGCTAAGGTAAACCTGCGGTGGTCTTCTGAGTCTGTCAACAGAGGTGAAAGAATGCAAATTCACTTTTGCCTCTGTCTGATTCACATTTCCCATCCACACTGTCTGGATTGAGCCGCAAAGTTTTACCTTTTCCAGCTGCTACTGCTGCATGCATTGATCAGTGTGAGCTGGGACATCTCAGCACCTTCAAGGAGGGGGGAAGGTGATGGCAGAAAAAAGTCTCCAGCTAGGTGTTTGCTTTTCTTATAGACTGACATATCTAAATGTGGGGGGCAGTGAGGAAATTCTTGGTGCTCTGCCAAAATTTGTTTGCTCTTAAGTGCTGATTTTCTTTGTCTTTATTATTTCTACCATCCTTTCCAATGAAGTGGTGCCTTCTAAGCATCAAAACACTTCCCTAAGCTTTGGTCTAGGTAGTGAAATGCTGGTAGTATTTTTTAGTTGGCTGAAACAGCACTGCTCCAATTTCCTGAAAACATTGTTTTCATGATCTGATTACATAAACTATGCAACTTTTCTGCTGTCCTTTTAAATTTGATTCACTTGGTCAATTATTACAATGATACTTAATTTGGTCTTAAACCAAGGTCTTTTTTTTTTGGTATTATTAAAAGTTGTTAAAGTCAATGTGTATAAAACAGAAAATAAGTTCTCTGCTTTTAAATTGTGAATTATGAAAGTGTGTAAGAGATTTACATTGGGCTTTGTCTTCAAACGAGACATGAAAGTTGGGGCTATTCAATCTGGAGAAGAGAAGCTGCATGATGACCTCAGAGCAGCTTCCAGTATCTGAAGGGGGCCTACAAGGATGCTGGGGAGGGACTGTAGCAATAAAACAAAGGGTGGCAGGTTCAAATTAAAACGGGGAAAGTTCAGGTTGAAGGTAAGGAAGAAGTTCTTTACTGTGAGAATGGTGAGGCACTGGAACAGGCTGCCCAAAGAAGTCGTAAATGCTTAATCCCTGGCAGTGTTCAAGGCTAGGTTGGACAGAGCCTTGGGTGGCATGATCTAGTGTGAGGTTTCTTTGCCCATTGCAGATGGTTGGAACTAGATGATCTTCAGGTCCTTTCCAACCCATACACTCCATGATTCTATGGAAAATCAATAAATATTCAGACATCAACCTATTTGACTTGCACTTGTTCTACATGATTTATGTACTGGTCCTATACCATTGTGTCAGACTGTCTGATTAAGTAGAATGCTAAACTGCTTGATTTCAGACAACTTCTGAGACGTTTCTAGACTATTTATGAGCCTAAACAGTGCGTTGGATTGTGCAAGGTAACTCACTACATGCTAAAGGCAGTAGAAGGTTGCTTGTTGGCTGCAGCAGGCTTTAGGTCAAACGCTGGAACAGGTTGCTCAGAAAGGTTTTGGAGTTTCCATCCTTGGAAACAGCCAAAACCTGACTGCAGACTAACCTGAGCAGCCTGCTGTAGTTAAGCCTCCTCTGAGCAGTGCCTTCTAACCTTCTGACATCACCTGTGCTCTGATTGTGTGTAACGAAAAAAGTTAATGTCTGTCTTACACTAGAAGAATGAGGAGATGAAATTGTGAAATCAAGTATTTAACAGAGAAGAGAACTTGCGTCTCTTACAGTGACTGTCTTTATCTTGGAATAAATTAGGCTTTCCTGATTTATTCTGTTGAAATGAGAAGTATTGCAATGACTTCAGAAATGTTCTAGCTGGGGGTAAAGGAAGTTTACAAACATCTATTAAACTGTGTGCTGCTTTTAATGGAAAATGAGATTTGTCCTTTCTGCATGTAATTATTTTTTCCTTTGGGCTCTTAGTGGGGACAGGCATCAGGTTTCGATTGTCCTTGTAGGTGATAGATTAAATGTTGGCTCTGTCATTACTGGATAATAACTGTTGGATTTACTAGCTGTGAAATAGACCAGTCTTACTCCAGTTGTCACTGGCCAGGGGAGCTCTTCTCTGTCTGCTTCCACAGCTGGATGCAATGCATATTCTTGCTGATAATATCAGCATAGAGATACAGCATGGAAATGGTGTATCTCTATTCCCGGCTCAGACTTCTTAGATATTTCAGTGAAGGTCTTTGGAAAGACCAATGTCATCTTCAACAACATGGGAGATTTATGTTGTGTGATGTAAACCTTGTAAGGTAGGACTTAAGCTGAAGTGTACGTGTGGTATTTGGTCCTTTCTGAGCTCCTGCATGACATCTGAAAAGCTGTAAAAATACCATATTTAAATAACAATAGTGCATAGCTTGAAGGAGAAACTGTATGTTACAGATTCTCAAAAGAAAAGGAATTGCTTGTGAGCAGTGGCAGGTCAATGCCAGGCTCTGCAGGGATGGGCAATTAGCCCTGCAGCAGCAAGTCCTCAGATTTAAGGGGTTTTAGGACACTGGAAGAACTGTGTCCTTCAGTGATCACTCAGAGCCCTGGAGTCCTGCAGAGTGACGCTTCCCAGTGTCACGTTGTAGGAGTCTGTGCACACAGCAGCTACTTCTGGATGCTCTACAAAACGCAGTTCTTCATTATTTCCTTCCCCAGCCCATGTTGTGAATACAGTTTCAATTATTAATGCTATCCAGAATTTCAAACGTGTCTGGAAGTTTCTAATCTAAATCCAGTCATTCTCAGTTAATCTTTGACATGTTCCACACAAGAGTGAGGAGATTTGCAGAAGCCAGCAGCCTTGTTTTCATCTGTGAAAAGCCCATGTTCTCTCATTTGTGCCCGGTCTTGGGTTCAGTCTTCCCATCCTGATTTTTCTTGCTGGTTTTGAAACCCCCTGGGAACTGTCTAGCACGCCAGGACATGTGTTCAAGGCCAGGTTGAACAGAGCCTTGGGCTACATGGTCTAGGGGAGGCATCCCTGCCCATGGCAGTGGGTTGGAACTGAGTGATCTTAAGATCCTTTCCAACCCAAACCATTCTATGGTTCTATGAAGTAAACCCTTCAGAGTGATTTGAAAACGGGGGCATACATGTGACAAGAGCCTACAGTGCAAAACGTGTGGTACTTTGGTTTGCAGTGAATTAGAAACTTAAGAGCTCTCATTACTAGTTAAGCTTCAGGGTTCTGTTATTTGAAGCAGACAATTTTCCAGTCAGGCACAATCGCTAAGAAAAGCTCCTTGGCTGGATCCAGTAAGTTTCCCTCGTGGTTTTCTTTTCTTCTCCTTTTTCTCACATCTTGGCCTGGAGACAGTAAAAGATATGGCAAACCTGTATGGTAGACACTTAATAGCTTCATAGTGTATCAGTGTGAAGGTTAATAACTCTGCTATACTTGTCAGGTACAGCCATTTTACTCTCTGTGTACACAGAAGTATTCAAAATCCTCTGTGCAAAACTGTTGCTTTCCAGCCATGTGTAAATGAATTGTTCATTTATATTGATGCTGGAATAACTCATGAAATATTCTTATGAAGAAGTTCTTGCCCTCAGATGATTTTGTGGCTAGACCACAAGTGCATCCTTGCAGTTCCAGGTTGCCTACCTCTGTGTCAGTGTAAGAGTGTTGCTTTCGCTTGAGCAGTGAGAAATTATGTATTTCAAATTACTTCCTCAGAGTTCATCACTTGAGCAACATTAACACCCTTCTCTATTTGTAACCTGCCTTTTTATATGTTCTTGATTGTAACTTAGAGTCCAGAATGAACTTCCTGGGTTTATGAGTTGGTGTAAAGCTGCCGAAGTAAAATATCATTGCCTGAGAATTTAACATGGGGGTTCTGGTGGCAAAAACTCTTCTTGGAGCAGAAAAGTGATCCAGCATAATTCAGGGAACAAAGATCCATAAAAATTGTCTTGCACGTTACTGCATAAATCCTGATGGCATCATACCCAGATGTCTCACGCTTGGCTTTGCAAGGTCTCTATTGTGGTACCAGAAAAAATAAAGACTTGAAACATCTTTGTGGGCCTACAAAGGGTGCATGAGCTGGTGTTATGCAAGGGTTCAGCTTCATCTAAAGTGGGCTTAGAATTCTTACTGCTTAAGTAGCATTTGCTGTGGTTTAAAATAAACAGCTTATAATTATATATAACTCTCACAGCATGCTTCTGAACATCCTGTTTAAGTTCTGTGCTGAAAACCACTGGACTTTTGACTAGATTTCACATAAAATCCAGATTTCTGGAGGAGGCCTGGCCTGGGAGAATAGGTCTGACTCATTTTTAAGGAAATCACTTAATCTGTTTAAATCTACTTTTTTATTGGGAGTACCCAGAAATGCATAAGATTCAAGAACAGAGGCAAGAGAATCCTGTTCTTCTGTCCCAAAGGTGACTGCTCTTTTGTCAATGTGTTACTGAACTTCTGTATTGAATGGATGTAATCAGTGTCAGAGCAAAACTAACTATTCCATCTCAATGTGTGTGTGTGGATGGTTTGGAGACAAGAAATTCAATGTAAAGAAAGTGACAAATTTTTAGACTCTTTCTGTGTAACAGTTGAATCCTCTTTATAAGTGACTTCAAATTCTTTCTGTTGTGTGTGTTCTCTTCCTGTCTCTCATATTCTTTTTTAATAAAAAGCAGACATCCGAAACCTCGTGGATGTGCCTAACAAATACATCTGTGGGGTTTTGCCAGATTTCCTCCAGTTCAGATCTGCCCTTTTAAACTCCCCAGACATGGCTGGTCTGGTACATTTGGTACAAAGCATGATAGTTCTCCTAAAAGTACCTCAGTGGTAGAAAACTGACTCGGGATATTTGGTATGGAAAGTAAAATCGCATCCAGCATGTGCTCACCCAGTACCTCCTGCTGTCCCAGTGGTCCCCACTGGGACAGCAGAGAGGGCCACTGCCTATCCTGCAAGGTCACTGCTCTGTGTCTGCTGGATTAACCCTCTGACCGCCCTTGCTGCTGCTCCCAGGGAAAGAAGAGAATCGATGGAGACATAATATCCAGCCAATTGTATTAAAGGTTGTCTTGACTTGGGAGTGTCAATCGATGAGCCGGCTTCAGTGTGCCCTCGCAGCCCAGAAAGCCAACTGTGTCCTGGGCCGCATCAAAAGGAGCGTGGCCAGCAGGTCAAAGGAGGTGATCCTGCCCCTCTGCTCTGCTGTTGTGAGACCTCACTTGGAGTATTGCGTGCAGTTCTGGTGCACTCTTCATTAGGGACTGTAGTGATAGGACAAGGGGTAATGGGTTAAAACTTAAACAGGGGAAGTTCAGATTGGATATAAGGAAGAAGTTCTTTGCTGTGAGGGTGGTGAGGCACTGGAATGGGTTGCCCAGGGAAGTTGTGAA
>WYDI02008228.1:0-41446 GCA_009867235.2 Psittacus erithacus | reverse complement strand
CTCCCAGTACCCCCAGTACCTCCCAGTATCCCCACCGTCGCGCGGTGCACGCCGGGAACGCTCCACCGCCTCTGCCCCCCCCCCCCCCCCCCCCCCCCCCAACCGCGGCGCCCCGCGGTACCTCCCCGTGCAGGAACACGGCCTTGTCCCGCGCCGACTCCCGCAGCACACGCCGCAGGCGCAGCTCCGCCAGCGGGAACGGGGCGGCGGCACCGCCAGCGCCATCCGCATCCGCATCCTCCTCCTCCCGCTTCCTCTTCACCGGCGGGGCCTCCGCCATGGCGCACGCCGCCGCACTGCGTCTGCGCCGGCTCGCCGCTCCGCTCTGCGAGTACAGCCTGCCCCCTGGCGGCTTGGGGGTAGATCTCCCTTAAGGGGGTCTAAACCCAACCCCACTACACTGAAACCCATAACAAGGGAGGTGAAAAGAACATTAAAACTAACTCAAAACGTAACACTTCTGCATTTATATTGTCCCAGAGAACGCGTGCAAAGGCCGGGCAGGCACTGTGTCAGTTTACTGAGGGTCTGAGCCCCATCAGGAGCCTTGAAGACCCACACCCCCCCCGGGAAACTCTGAACATCAGAGCTTAGTGTTTGCACAATAAGCAGCAGGGACCAGGATGTCCCAGCCCCCTCCGAGCGGGGTTTGGTCACACAGATGTGGGTATCTGTCCTCCAGGGCTGCAGGAAAGGGTTCATTGTTCAGTTCCCAGGTCTGCTTCAAGGTCCTTTGGGATGTGGCCACATCCAGATCCATTGTGCACTACTCCGTTGTGCTCATGGAACTCCTGCACAGGTCCTGGAGATCTGCAGAGGCAGAAGATAAGCTCCATAAGCAACCAGTTAAGCTTAAAATAAGCGATTTGATAAACTGACACAGCCTTTACACCCTCAGAGTGATGTACTCACAGCGCACAACAGTGTCCCTGATCTGCCTGAAGCTGTTTTCCTTCATGTAGATGTAGTAGAGGTTTCGCAGCTCCTTGGGATAATCCTTCCGATCCACGTCCTTCAGCACAGGAATGGTGCGCCCATTGGCCACTGGGGCTTCAGCCAGGGCCTGGTGCATCTGGTACTTGCACCATGGATCCTGCAAGAAGCCGGGGGTGATGAGCATGACCCAGCAGTGGCTGTTTTGCACAGCATCACACAGTTCTGTCACCACCGCGCCACCCGGCGCCGCGTCCCGCAGCTGGAGGAAGCAACGGAAGCTTTCGGGTTGACCCTCCAGGTAGGACACCAGCTCCTCCACCACCTCCAGGTCCACCTCGCTGTGGCAGATGCAGACATCATAGGTCTTAGCCCAGCGGGCGCTGCCTGAGGCAGTGATGTCCGACACCAACACAGGTGATGGGCGGATGGACGGGATCAGGCTCATGCTGGGAGAAGAGCTGAAGCTCTCAGCAGAGGATGAGGAAGGTGATGAAGAAGCAGAACGGCTGGTGTTAAGGCTGTTCTCCACTGACCTCGGCTTGGGCTTGTGCAGGAGCCGCTTAAACCAACCTGCAAAGCCAGGGAGACCATAGGGAGGCTTTAGGGGGCAGGCTTCCAATAGCATCAGCAGGACACCTCCAGATAGGAAGATCCAGATGGGATCTCACTCCAACCCCCAAAAACCACCCCAGCCCCTAAAACACCTGCTACCATGACACATGGATGCATCCATGTGGGCACCCTCATGTTTTGGTGGGGAAGGGACAGACCTAGAGCGTTCACTCCCCAGCACTTACCAGCCATAGCAGGCACTGCGCTGCTCAGCTGCCGATCGCCAGCCTGAAGCCTCTCCTGCCAGCAGGAAAAATAAGGGATAAAAGAAGAAATTAGGAGAGCAGGAACTAGCCTGCAGCTGGCCTCAGCCCTCCGAGCTCAGTGGGGTTTATCCCAGCCCCAAAATCACCCCCGGCAGGGTTTCTCTGCACCTACCTCCCCAATATTTGCCAGGAAGAGGCAGCTCAAGCCCTCCTGCTCTTTACCAGATGCATACTTGCAGTGAGTGAGGCCGCAAGCCAACGGGCAGAAAACACCCTCATTCCCGATGGTGGCGAAAGGATCCTGTGGAGGGATAAGCGGGATCACCAGGGATCGACCAGCTGGGGCAAACAGAAGAGGGCTTGGGTGAAGCCCAAGCAAGCCATTGCTTAGTAATAGTGAAAACCTTTTGCTATTCACAGATAGTGAATGGTGTGGGGAGAAGTTTAGGGTGTGCCTACCTGGGATGCAGGAGCTGGACACTGGAGCAAGGAAGGGGGATACATCAGCCCTTAAGTTCAGCAAGGAGGATCTTCTAAGATCACCTACGTGGGAAAGGAGAGTCAGGACACAATACGTTCACTCCAGAGCCTAACAGGATCCACGCTGAATGGCGATGCCGATCCATCCTTACAGCTTCCTCATCTGGGAACAGCTCCTAATGGAGTGGCCCTAGATGATGAGGGGAGGACAGAGGCACCCACCAGCTTCCCTAAGGACAGCATGGAAGAGCTGCCCCATCCCTGGGCTCCCTCCAAGATCCCTCCAGTTGGGGGCAGGCCCGTGTTCCGCCGGGCATGCGGAAGCACAGGCAGGGGAAGCAGCTCAGCCTCCCCTAGGGCCTCCCTCCCACATCCGTCACCACACCCAGCACACACCAGCAACCCCAGCTGAGCTCAGAGGTGGTCACTGAACCCTCTGCCTACCACTGTGACACTGCCATAGCCCAGCTGGGTCAGTGTTCCCTTCACTGTTCACTCTGGAGTTGAATGATGGCTGTCACAACCCCACTGTACACAGCACCAGCCATGGGTCCCCACCATGGAGGAGCTTGGCCCTCACCTCTACCCAGCTCAATGCACTCATGATGATAACAGTCAGCGCTCATCACCCTAATTTCAGACCTGTTTTGCTATCCTCCCATCCCAAAACATGCCATGCCCCAAAGGATTCACCCACCCATGTGTGGGTCAACCCCTAAGCCAGCAGACCCTCATCCCTCTGCTTTACCAGAGGGTGAACATCACCCCACAAACCTGAGTCCCCACTGGATGGCCCCCCATCCCTGCTTTCACTACACTATCATCATTATTAAATGGAGCAGTGTAATTAAGGAGACACAGCTTGACTCACAACATGCCTTGACCTACCAGCAGCACGCTGAAGTCCCCTAGCAGCACAAGCACAATTCAGCTACGGGCTGGTCATCACTGGGAAGCCTGTGTCCTATTCAATTGCCTGCAAAGAGCATTAATAGGTTGAGAACAGGATAAGTGCAATGCAGGGTCAAAGCCAACCCCCAAAAGGCGTTCAGGTGAGAGAATAGGGCTACCTTTACCTCTAAATGCACCCATAACCAACACACTTCATTACGGTGCTAATACAGTGACACACAGCTCTAAATAACCCCAAATAGACGCATTACAGCAGCCAGCAGAGGCCAAGCGCCGCTCTTACATCAGAGACGCTATCACAGACACAGAGGCAGCCGGCAGAATGAACTCGCGGTCGGAAGGCCCCGAAGGGGTTAGACAGCACCATCACGCCCATAACAACCCCTTATAACGGAGGGGACCGGGCCCCATGCCCTCACACCGCGCCCCCGGCTGGCACCGCCATACCAACCTGCCCTGGCACACACAGACCGCGACGGGCGAGCGCATGCGCACGCCGCCTTTTATACGGCGGCGAAGCGGCGCCGGAATCCGGTGTGAACTCTCGCGCGGCCTGGAGCCCTCCTTCCGTCGTGGGAAAGGGAAGGTCCCGCCCGGCCGTCTGCCAGCCAATGGGAGGGCGGAGCGAGAGTGGGTTGACCAATCGCGTCTCGTCTAGTCGCTAGCTGTGATTGCTCTTTTCGTTGCCTTGAGTATCAATGGGTGCTTAAAGGAAAGCGTCTTCAGTGATGGCTGTCTGTGGTATCCACAGGGAATTGGTGCCCAGGCAGGTGATGAGTTATAGCTGTGACACAGTTCCTGGTTATGTTTGTGGAAGGCAGTGGGAAATCTCACTTCGTGCTCTGCCATGAAATACGACTTTCTGAGCAAGCACACTTAAGTTCTAAGTAAACATTCGTGAGTTTCAGAATGGTTTGGGTTGGTTTTTTTCCCACAAACACAAAGAATGTCAATGAAAAGACCAGTTTTACACAGTGTTTCTTTTCACGTTCTGCTGATAGCTCCTTGGAAAGGAAAGAACAAATAAAAAGAGGAATGGTGCAACCACTGGTTTTGTTCTGCTTCTGAAGTATTTACTATTCATAGCTCTTTTTCTAGTGGTCTGTGGAATCTTCTGGAAGTCCACCGCTGTCTGGAGTGGCTGTGAAGGCTCCTCACATTCAGAAGGGTGCCATTTCCCTGGGACTTCGGATAAAAGTGATCAAGTGCAGGGTCACTTAAATTCAGGACTTGGAGAAGGATCACAGGGCTGTTGGTTTTCCTTTGGTAGCTTTGACTTACACCTCTCTTAACAGAAAATGAAAAGGGCCTTTTCAACATTCAGTGCAAAGTTCAGCATCAAATGATGCTGTGGCTGTGAAAAGGAAGCTGTGGTTGAGCTCCAGGAAGAGGAACCTCTTTGGTTTATGTCTTTGCATGGCTCTGAGTTCTGAAACAAGCTGAGTGGCTTCTGCTGTTTCTGTCTTCCAGTATGAGACTGTCGTCAAGCCTCCTAGCTCTTAACAAAGACAGATAATGTTCCTGATGGTGTGTATTGCACTTACTGAGGCCCCTCCTGCCTGTGCTCACTGTCTGGTTAATCCTTGCCTCCTATAAAAACACAGTTCAATACAGTGTACCTATACATGAGCAGGTTGTGTTTCTACCATTGGTAAAAGGAGCCATTCACCACAGGGCAACAAGAATAAAACTTGTTGGCTCCTCCTTCCAAATAAACGGGGAAAGGCAGGTTGAAGGCGGTGTTTGGTATTGAGTTTTGGAGGCCATCTTTCTATATGTTGCTTTATTCCTTGATGAAACAATTTGATGGGTTGTTTCCCGCAGCCTGAAATAGCAAACGCCTTATTTCTGTAAGAATAGTCTCACTGAGCTAGTTCGTCACTGAATCAGTCTGAAGCCAAGTATGTGCTTAGTAACTTTGCCAAGTGAAGCCTTGATCCTTGCAGACACTGGGTTGTGCAGTGAATCACAGGAATTGACAGAAGGACAAGCTGCAGCCTCAGGTTGATTCAGCTTTGACTCAGTAGGTTTATTTCTGAAATTGTTGAACAAGTCCTTAGTAATTTTAGCTCACCTTTTACCTGACCAGCTGCTATAAATAACTTCAGAACTTCTCAGGTGGGTCATGTCCCCATGGGATGGACCCTGTCCCATCTTTTCCATTGCATTGAGTCAGCAGTCCTGCTGTGTTTCTGTGCTAAGTGCTTCTATACATGCAATGCAATGACAAACATATTAAACCAGCATATAAAACCTACAGTAATCTCGCAAAAGCTGTAGATGAACCAATGAATCTTCCTTCTCCAAGGCTCCTCTTAAAAACCAAAACGGGCTGTAAAACCTAATCAGTGAGAAGGTAACTTTTCTCTATGCAACACCCAGTGGTACATTGATCTTGGATAAACTCACAAACAACCTTACACAACTCTTCTGTTGCTGAAAACATTTCAAATCAAACATCAAGATCTCCAAAGTGTATTTTTTAACAGCTGTTGATTGCAGTTGCAGAATGGAGCTGCAAAATGAGGTTGTGTTGCTACTAGGGAAGTGCAAAGTAGTGTCTGCTTTGGAGGAAATGAAAGTCAGATGAAGGGAACAGTTACTTACCACTAGGACAGAAAAGGAATAACCCTGAAAGAGTAGCAGATAGACAAGATGACTTTATAAATTAAGCCGGACAAAATCTTTTGTTAAAGTCAGCCAGGTATCCAGTCTGGTCGTTAGAAGAACTGGAAGAAGCTTGAGCTGAGGAAGAGGAGACTTGCTTTTGCTTGTTGCCATTCACTGGCTGGCAGTATTAGACCCTGAAAAAGAAAGACCTGGAGAATCCACTTATATCTACCAAAAGCAATAGGCATTGATTCCCGATCTCCCCCTCACCCATCTGTTAGCCAGTGTAAGCTCTGACAAATCAAAGCCCAAAATAGCACAAAATATGCACTGCTTTCTGTGAGAAATCTGCTGCAGCCCATCACTCCTACAGCTTTGAGCAACAGAGCAAAGCGCTCTGTATTTTGGAGTTCCAAAAGCACACCAAGTGTACACCTGTGGTAATCTTAGTGGGAGAAAAGCTGCTAATAAGCTTTTCTGGAATCAACTTTGCCAAGCCAAACATAGATAAAGTGAAGAACGTAGCATTAAAAAGGCTGGTGGTTTCCAGGTGCCCAGCTCTTACCGAATTCTACTGGAGAGCCATTGTACATAGGTCTGACAGGTTGGCCTTTGTCAATGGTGCCAGGGTTGGTACTAGCTGATAACTGGGTTGTGGTCAACAAGGAAGTCAATGTGCAGTATGGGTCAAGGGCCTCTTGTTACGCTGGATGTTGAGGCCAGTTGCCCATGGCAGGGAGGTCGAAACTAGACGATCTTAAGGTCCTTTCCAACCCTAACTATTCTATGATTCTAGGTGTAGGAAACTGTTTTCAAAAGCAGCTTGCCTCGAGCACTAAGCTCTTCAGCATCCACAGGCTGAGCTGTGCTGCAGCATTAGAAGGCAGGAAGGGCGAATTACCACAGTCCCACATGTAGATCCTGGGCTAACAGCTTTCTGGAGAAGGGCCAGATAATGAATATGCTCACAAATGATACCAGGGAGAGATCAGAGGAAAAAGAGGATATTCGTGGTCTGGATTTACACTATAACACTGCTGCAGAATTCAGAAACTGTAACTGGAAAAAGACATAGTCCCCTCCTGAAGTCGGATTTACTCCATTTACATGAAATCAGTGAGGGCAGGACCTTTTTCTTGTCAGAGAAGCCAGGGTTAATGTTCTTCTCTTCTAGCACCAGAAGTGTTGTCCATTAGATTAACAGTCCTTGAACTCTCTCCTGGAGAAATAATTCTGAATTTCAGATGTAAATGTTACTTGATCCATGATAAGTCCATCAGCAAATGTCTCCCATCAATGATTTACTGCCCTGAGGAGTTTTCCCGCAGTGTATTTACCTGTTTCTTGTAGGTCAGCAGGAACTAAGAATGAGGAAGACTTTGTAGTGTTATGAACTTTTTGCTTACCTTGGCTTCTCCACCCTCTCTTAGCAAACTGCAGCTCCAGAACACTCAGCTGAGCTCGGAAGGGAAGTATTCACACAGCAGAATCACACCCCTTGGGTTTTATTCTTTCCTGGTGTTTTTTGTCCTTCCCATCACACTCACCTTCTGAACTGGGAGGAAACTTGAGACTGGGCTGTGTGTAGATCCTGCGCTCGAGGAGAAACTCACCTTGTGCAGGAGTTTAATCTTGGCAATGAGCAAGCTGGATCCAGCTGTGGTCTGAGCAGGAGGCTGTGAAGCCAAGCGACTACTTCCCTTTTGAGTTACTATTCAACTTCACTGGGTGGTGCTGAGAGGGAGTGGGGGGCAGTTCTGTGCCCCAGTTGACCTGCCCTGTAATGAAAGCTCAGTTTTACCTGGAAACTGGGAGGAGATTTATCTTGGGAACATTCTGCCTGTTCAGGGTGTAATGAGTTTTCCTCCAAAGTAGGATTTGGTTTAGTAGGGACGATGAAGATAATCAAAGTGATCAAATTAGATCCAAGGGAAGTTGGGAACTAGCAGCTTGAGGCTGGAGTAATCTGAGAGAACATCTCTGCACTGTATTTTGGGCTTAATATTCTGTTGTTTAAAGTGGTAACTTTACTCTCCTGTTAGCACTCCTTGTGACCAGGGGAGCTTGCAAAAGCTTTTGCTGTGTCCAGGTTGTTTTATTGTGATCTTTGTGATCTGTGCCTAGCTCGCCATTGCTTTGGCTCTTGCCTTTGCTCAGGTCTGCATGGCCTTGTCCTTACACACTCTTTGATTTGCAGACCACATAGGCTACCAGGCGGGTAACTGTGATCTTGATTTAGTGCCTGGATAACAGGCCCTGAGACCAGGTGAAATATGCCAGGAATTCCACCACGAGTAAGTTCACTCATGTGATAAATGATCTGTTTATGGGATTTTCATCAGCAGTGAACCCTTCAGGGAAGTTACAGAAGGATCACTCAGTTCTCTCCTTACTTTCTTTCATTACCTTCCATCTCCCTGAATTTCATGTCATTTGCCTTGTGTTCATGTCTCCTTCCTTTGGAGAAAGAAGAGCCTGGTGTAGGGGATAATGAAGCATTCTTAAAGGGCTTCAGGCCTGACAAACTGTCAGCATAGGAATTTCTGCTTAAGATACTCGGTTTGTACAGAACTATGTGGTTTTTCCTGTCATTTTTCAGTTGCATAGCCCAAAAAGTTTTCTGTTTTCCAGTTTTACTGGCTGGAGAAGTATGGGGACTATGTAGGGCTGGACCAGATCAGAAGTGCAGACTGACTGAAGAAGACATAAGTTGGGAAAATAAATAGTGCAGTCACTTCCAGTATTTTTATTGTCAGGATAGTTTCAGGTTCTTGCCTGCTGACTGATAAAGGTACTGATAAAAGTACCTTTTGCTTTTCCCACTGAGGTTGGAATGAGATTTGGCCAAATGGTTATTAATCTAACAGTGGGGATCCACTACAGTGTGACAGAGTAAAGCCAGTGGAAAGCATCTTTACTTTCCCTGACTCCCAGTCTCAGCTCAAGCACCTTTCCATCCCAGATGTGTAGCTCTGACTGGGCTAGTGGGCATTCCCCTTGAAATGCCTAGCTAAACTTTACAGGGCTTCAGCTGCACCAAGCCGGCTGAAGTTGAGTCCAGTTGAGCTTTGTTTCCTAAATAGCATACTTGGTAATGTGAGCATTTAAATGATGCCAAATGAGCTTTGAAGATAGCATCTCACAGGTAACAAATGGTAACTTGTGCTGCTGTAATGATTGTGGTTAGTCCAGAGAATCTGCTGTAGCTAGACAAGTGCTGGTGTTAAATACCTGTTCATCTGGCATATCTGTTTATGTGGGTTTCATTTATGGCCTTCAGTTTCGCACCTTTTCAGCTGAAAGAAGAGATTTAATTCAAACCACTCATTTCATGATGTGGAGTTGAAGGAAACTCAGTTACCATCTGAACAAGAAATAGTGTCATAATGAATGCAAACAACGTTGTGCTCTCTGGTGCTGTTACCTGGAATTAGATGAATTGAGTGATTATGGGGTGTGCAGTGCTGCCAGAGAATATCTGCTCCCAGGGGGATTTCACTGGTGGGTCTGGACTAGTTTTCCAGTCATTGCAAAATCCTGTTTTGGAAAAAGACCATGAAGTGACCTGGTTAAAGCAGGTGTAGTTGGGCATGACCTTGGTGGAGATGGTTTTCCCTCTGTGAAAGCCTCTAGCATCAGAAGGAATGAATGCAGCCAGTTTCACAGTGTCTGGGAGTTTGTGTCAGGGATGGGGCTGGGACAAATCATTGCGGTATCTGTAAATGAGGATGCCCTGGATTGTGTAATGGCACCATAATTGTACTCTTAAGTGTAGTATTGTCTCCTTATATATGTGTTTACATGAGTTTACTTCGCTACATCACATCTGCAGAGCTCATTGCCCTCATGAGTCACCAGCCCAGAGTTCTTTGTGTGCTAATATCTGGAATTACAAGGATAAATGACCCCTCAGTTAGGTTTGTCTTTCTAGCATTGTTGTAATCATTCCTATTTTCAGCAAGTGTTGACACTGCAGTGAGCACAGCAGTTACCTGCAAGTGTTAGTAGAAGATTAATTTCTGTGTTTTCCTTCCTTTTCTAGGGGAGAGAGAACACAGACCAGCAGTGTCATGGTGTCTACATTGCCACCAGAAAAGGTAATAAGAAGAATTTTCACTATATAATTTGGTTACAGGCTTCATTTCAAAATGTGAACCCTGCTTATGAGTTTATGATGGTAAAGGCACTCTCCACCTCATAGGCATATGGGTCTTCCCTGTATCTCTCCAGTCGCAACATCACAAGCTCTCCCAAACAGATCTTCAGCTCTTGCATCATGTTATGTAGTTAGAAAGGTAATACGGAGAATTCCTAGTTATCTTGAGAGGGGATGAGCAGCCTACATGAGGTCCACAAAACTGATTTACAGGGAAAAGAATGTGCTGTACATATAGTTGTCACTGAAACGTAGGTACTACTGCCAGTGTATGGACTAGCGTACATACATATTGAAGTGTATACATACGACACTTAGATATTACATATGTCTCTTCTGCTACTGCCAAAATAGCTTTGTATTTGAACATAAGGGAAAATTCAGACCTGCCAGCCTTAAATACTTTCTTTCTGCTTTACTGCAGAGTAGCCACCTGCCTTAAGCCAGCTCTCCCTTTCCATCTTGCTGGCCTCTTGGCTGGAATGCAGGAATTGTCTAGTAACAGAGCAGGTGAAAGGGAAAAGGTGCTTGAGTTTTTGGGAGAGCTAGTTTAAACTAGAGAAAGCTGTGCAAAGAAGTAAAAGGAGGTAAAGGAAAGCTGTGAAGTGCAGCATAATCAGTAGGGACATCTGACCTGTCTAGTCCGGCTGGGGCTGGAGCAAGAAAGCACAGTTTTCTGCTGAAGAAAGATTTCTCAGTTTATGAGCAAGTAAATTAACCCTTGGTGTGCTTGCAGCAGAGTTGTAGGCTGAAAAGAAGCAGTCTGCTTGAAGGTGTATTAACTCGCAGTTCAAATCTGCTTCTTTCCATTGCATATCTGTGAGTTATTGCTGCTTACTTGACTGAGAGAGAGCAATGCTTATTCCTGTTGAGGCTGCAGAACTGACTAAAGGAATTTACAAGTAAGACAGAGTGGAGGAATTGCATTTTCTTTCTGTTTTAGGCTTTAGCACACATGGTTCATGGCTATGATTCCTACATATTTTCTCATGCCTCATATAAGAATGGCATGCATGTAGTACTATGAAATCTACGCAAGGTTGAAGGCTGCTTGTGACACAGACTATGCAAGGCTAAACAGAAGAGATGTACATACACTAGGAAAGTAAATTATTTTCCTTCTCAGCTATCATACAAAGAGTTTGCCAGCTCAGTTTTTCCAGTTCTGGATCGTGGTGTGCATATTCTGCCCAGATTTGGAATGTAACTGGATGTCTATAACATTTTTGATTTGGGAGCCACTAGAATGAGAAGATGCCGTGCCATGGTGAATGTCTTTAACCTGATCACAAGTGGGATACAAAACAGATTAAATGGATTAAATGCTGCAGCACTGAGTGTAAGACTTGATGTTTGATACTGCCGCTTGAAAACCGCTCATGAGATTAAAGATGTCTGTGTGTGTTTGGGTTTCAGTTTGCAACTGGATTGTATTATGGTCTTTGCACTTTTCTTTGTGTATAATCTCAATATTTGACGGGTGCAGTGATGCTTTCTGACTTTATTGGGTTAAATGAGGCCTGTGTTTGAGGACAGTTCCACATTCATTTGCATCAGATACCGTAACCTCATGCCTTAGTTAAGATGTTAACAGAGGATCATTACACTGGACTGGGAGGTCCTACCTGCTGTTTCCCACATGTGCTATTATGCAATGACCTGTCTTGTCCTGTGCAGTCCAGACTTAATAGTTCTAACAAACACTATGCATGCCAGTGAGAAAATGTAGGATTCATTCTTTCCACACCTGTTTGTCCATTTTACCTTCATGGTTTTGAGATCTTTTGTAATACTGGAAAGTCTCAAATGTAGAAACAATGAATCTGTCTCAAGGCATTCACGGGCTTTGCCCTTCTGGGAAATGATGTTAATCTTCCTATTTCTTAACTTTTCAGTTGCTTTGCAAACCTGATTTGGACTTTACTCAAGCATTGATAAAATGCATCAGATTGCAAAGTACATCTTGTCCTCTCAAAGAAAATGTTGCTGTGATGGAGTCACAGGCAGCCAAACTATAGAGCTGTTGGGGTGCATACTCTTAGCCTCTGAAGAAGGCTTTGAGCTAAAGCAACATTTGAAATGCAGAGAAGCATTTGACTTGGAGACATAAGTTTGCTAATTTTCCAGATATGACTATGACTAAAATGGATGCATTGCACCCATCCTTAAAGTTTTCCTCTCAAAGCTTCTTTGTTTCCTCTCAGTTTCATTGTTTGCCTCTTCTTTGAGCCAAGGACATCCATGTGTCTAAGTTCTCTGATACTGGGGAGTGTGCATTTGTCAGACAAATACTGAATGGTTTGTGATAGGCAAAAGAATGTTCCTAGGAAAATACTGAAGAAGGCTTTGGCCTTGAAATCCTGGGAAATTCCTCTTCTATAGCTCTGTGGTTTTGTCAGTTTCTTGCTGTGTTGGTTGGTTCTGAGGTTCTGTGTATACAGTTTCATGAGTGTGTTTTTGTTTTGCCTTAGCAGCAAAGTGATCTGTTGACTGTGAGTATCAATGGGAGGCCAGAAACACAACTGCATCCAGCTGGCAGTGGCAGTACTCTGCTGTCCTTCCAGAGTGGTGTGTTTGAGGTGATAACTATCAGCAGTTAGAACACAATAAGAGACATTCCTGCTTGTAAGAATTTGGTGTAGATTTGGTCTTCCACCAGCAGGAGAAATCAGACTCTATTCTTTAGGTGATTTTGCAGAGCAACCACTGCATTTCTCAGTGTTCTTAGAGTTTTGTACATCCTGTGAGCGAACAACCTGTCCAGTTCTCTTCACTACTGTTCTCTTCACCACAGTTTTCTTTACCACAGTTTTCTTTCTTTTTAGAAGATGCATTTGGTTTTAAAGTAGACCAGATTCTATATTCTGCTATATTCTATCCTGGTTCTGCACAGTGACTGCCTCCATGTTGTGCAAAAACTGCTCCCTCTGTTTTCATTCCTCACATTGTCTATATTTGAACATGTCATTTTGGCTAAGGACTGCAGATCTATAGCTGGTGGAAAGTGGGCTATGTTGCTCACCCATATAGCTTCTCATATTTTTCCTATCTTTTAAGCTGAAGACAAAACAAATCAGTCCTGACTGTGACAAATGACAGGGTGGTGAAATGACTCAGCTTGGCACCCCACATATTGGTTGGTGCATTACTAAGTGATAAGCAGCACGTATAGCTGCAGTTTGGGCTCACCCATTGTTTATGTCCTTATTTTGTGTCACTCTTCCTTCTTCCTTTGTAATGATTCTGTATGTGAAAAATGCTGACAGCCAATATAATTGATACTCCTGTAATACCCACCCAGGTATTAAGGAGAGGAGCTTTGAGGAAGAGGCTCATAAAATGCAAAGGAGCTGCTATCATATAAAGGCGTGAACTTTTGGGACTAGGCTTTAAGCTGGAAAACACTCCTTTTTCCCCTCCCTCGGTTCTTGCTTGGTTTCTTTCTCACTGGCAATCCCTCTTGAGGTTTTGTATAACAGGAGTTCTCTTTCCGCCTTTGTTTCTTTTCTAGAGCTTGTCTAGACTTTTATTTATATGTGAAATATCAACACACATTATTTATCATTCACCTTTGTCTAAAAAAGATGTGGTACCTACTGGTTCTTGTTAAAATGACCGTATTAAAGACCTGGTTTTAAATGGAACTTTAACTCATAGAGTCATAGAATAGTTAGGGTTGGAAAGGACCTTAAGATAACCTAGTTCTAACCCCCCTGCCATGGGCAGGGTCACCTCGCACTAAACCATGTCACCCAAGGCTCTGTCCAACCTGGCCTTGAACACCGCCAGAAATGGAGCATTCACAACTTCCTTGGGCAACCCATTCTACTATGTGTCTAATGCATACTAAAGTCTGTTTTGCCATAAAGACTGGAAAGTGAATGTTGAATTTGGTGTCTCAGAGTGTTCCAATCAGCTAGTTGTGTCTTGGTATTCAAGATGTGTTTATCAAGACTGAACAAGTATTTGAAGTATGTTGGTCTGTTAATGGGGACAAAAAAGGACGTGTGCACCTCTCTCCTCTTTGTCCTGGCACAGGTTAGGTCCTTTCCCGTTCCACTCTGTTTCTCTTAGTCTTTGTAAGAAGATAAAAGGGAGAATTGTTTTCTGGAAAAAGTTTTATTATCAAATTACTCCTATACAGCTTTTTTACCCTTGCTAAGGGAATACAGGTTTATGTATGCACTTGCTTGGAATTCGGTTCCACCAAAACAAGAAAATCGTCAAACACCACCTTTAGTGCAAATTAATGCCTTGGTTTATATGGGTTTTCTGTCTTTTTTTCTTCTTTACATGTGTTTTCCTCTCAGTGTTCTCCCAAGTTTGAATGAGGGAAAATTGTGCTCGTCACAAAAATAGGTAGCCTCCCAATTTCGAGACAAGTGTCAGCTTTACAGTACAGTAGGAGGTGATTCATCAACCTCTGAAGTCCTTATTTCTTCTTCTATTCATGAAATTCCTTCACCCCATCATGGGCAGAACCCATGCTTGATATTGCACAGACAGGACATTCAAGCAGCAGAGGCTTTGTCAGGAGGGGGAGAAGCTCTCCACAAGGAGGACGAAGACCAGTGATGAGGACATGTCTTAATAATACATGTTCTTGTCCCACCAGCCTGCAATAGGAGAGAGGAGATAGGGAAATTAGTTGTTTTTTCCTTGTAAAGGAAAATTGGGAACAAGTGGTCTGTTTTTAAGCAATTTACCTGTCAGCAGCAGCTAAAGTGGGTGTATGAGTGAAAGGGTAGCCAAAAACACCTTATATTGAAATACTAGAGAGAACTCTACTTACTGCCTGGGTATCTTCTGATGAAGAGCTTGCGGACTTCATCATAGACCCATATCAAGATGGCAAATGGTACAGCTACAAACCAGTACTGAAACCTGGGAGTGGGAGAAAAATGAATGAACTGAATTAATCTATTCCAGACACTGTTGAGAAGGAAATGTTGCCTGATGGTGTTACAGCCTCTGAAGATGGAAGGAAAAAAATAAAGGGACATTTCTTACAGTGATGTATTTAAAATAAAGGTTGCTTGGGTAAAATAAAGTAAAAGGGTATCCAAATCCCTCCAAAATATTGGGAATCTTGGACAAATATCACCTACACAAGTAGGTTTCTGAATCCTTGATAGGAAATGTAGTAGAAAAAAGTAGTGCTTTTTTTTGTGTGGAAACTATGCAAATAATACCCTTTTTAGCCAAGAAATTGTCCACCCTGTTCTTCATAATGAATCACAGTGGTCTGGGCTGGAAGGGACATTAAAGCTCATCTAGTTCCATGGGCAGGGACACCTTCCATTAGGCCAGGTTGCTCCAAGCCTTGTCCAACCTGAACTCTTTATTATTGCATATTTATTATTGAATATGTTAAATATCTCTCGTTGAATCATGCTCCATGGGCATCTTGCTCCTGTTTGTCAGCTGCTGGCAGGATGTCACGTCCATGTGTGTTTGTCCCTGGAGGGCAAGGGAAGTACGCTGTCATTGACACTCACCTCAGTGGTGTGAAGTTCAGGGCTGTAACGTGTCCCAGACCATAGGTAAGAATCAGAGCAATTCCTATCTGGGAAAATATACCCACCCAGATGACTTTGTTCCTGCAAGAGAACCAAAGAAGAAGGGTTACATGCCTCTGTCTATGCATAAAGCACTGATGCAAAGGCTGTGCCACATCCAGTGTTGTGGCTGTGCTCTGGAGCCAGCTGGAATGATCCGCATCAGATGATGAGCATGGCACAAGTGGCAGACTCTGTGGCACTGTCTTATACTACATATGCCTCTGTCTTTCCTGGTAGCATTCCTGACCTACCTAGATTAAAGCTTTAGACATGCAGTGTGTGTTAGTGGTGTTTTCTGGCTGCACTGTGCATTTTCACGTGGTGGCTCACGTGTAAATGCAAGAAGGAAATATACAGAGCTGTAGGCTCTGTGCCTGAAGATAAAGGAAAACAATCTGCTTTCCTGCCAGAAATACTCCAAGTGCCAATTGTTATGTGTGGTTTCTGTCCCACTAGATGCTTTTAACTCCCTGGGCTCCATGGGACTGAAGGTGCAGATGGAAGCCAGCACTACCTTAGAGGGTTTGTCCAGTAGTATCTCCTCGGGGGCTCTGTTCACTTGGAGAAATCTATTGATCGCTATGTAAGGAAGTTAATGATCTGGAGAGAAAATCCCCTTTTTTGTGGTTAACAAGTTAATGAATGGAGAGTTAGTTTTAAGCTGATGAATTTTCAGAGTAACCAGTATGCTTTTCTTTAAAGAAAGCCTCTATCATGGAGGAAAGGGGGAGGTGTATAAAAGGCTTGTCTGAGATTTGCAATTCCTTGAAGCCAGAACTTGTCTTTGAACAAAGGCTGGATGTGAATGGACTAAATCACTGATCTAGTAGAAGTGTAGTGCAGGTGCCTTCTACAATTAGTAGCGGGTTAACTTACCCTCTTGTGTCAGGTAAAATGCCTGTAAAGCTTACCTGAAAAGACCCTGCTGGAAAATGGAATTTCTTCGTGTTTTCCTGATGATTAAGTCAGCAACTTGCTGAATGGTGATGCTGACAAAAAAGGCAGTGTAGCCAGTCCACTGCAGGTACGTCCTCTGGTATTTAGTCTGCAAAGCAAAGGGAAAATCGAACTGTGTTCTATCAGATACTTGTATCTTGTGTAGGTGACTGCAAGCCTTTTTAGTGGGATTTCAGTTACTAAGGTGTGAATGCAGCGTTATTTCTGATTTAGATATATAATCAGGTTTTGGCCAGTTGTCCTATTCTGATGATGAATCATAAGGCTGAAGCACGAGCTTGGTACAAAGAGGTATTTATATTGATTTATTAATGGCTCCTGTGTCTTGTGAGTCCTGCAGCATGAGTGAGGGGGAGTAAGAGTCTGCAAAATACTTCTCAGTAGTGCTGTTCAGAAGCAGCACTGAGAGATTATGATGGGGCTGAACATAAAGTCCAGAGAAGAAGGTGCGTCTCCAGAGGCTTTGAATCAGAAGGTGGCGAATTGTGAAAGATTAGATGAAAGAATAGAGTGTGATGAAAGAATTGGGTGGCAGGAAGCTCTCAAGAGTCCTGAAGGGCCATTAGATGAAAACTAATTCTTGCTGCATTTAAACCTCTGCCTTTCCCTAATTCTTTCTTTTTGAGGACAGAGGCAGTGTCAGGGATGTTTCAATGCTGCTTTACCCATTCCTGTCCATATGAATCCTCAAAGTCATTGATGGCATTGTTCTCCCAGTGGACTCGCACTCCGAGCAGCGTGGAAGGGAGGAAGCCTTGTTCAGCATACACGGTAAAATAGGTTACAAAGGCTCCCACTGACTGCATGATACCTGCAAAAGCAAAGAGGGAGAAATGAGGAAGAAGCTAAATTTAGGAGCAGAGGGGAACGTGCTGGATGTCAGTGCTGATCTGTTTCCTATGGCATGAAACTCACCATGCGTCTAAAGGTAGTTTTAGAGCTGTTGGTGCTCTAAGGTTCTTGATCTCTAGATAAAAACCTGTTATATTGTTGAATAATGAGCAACTGGAATGAGTTAGTCAGTGTGCCTGGGGAAGGGGCTGAGTTTCAGTCCCCCTTTCCTAACAAATGAATCAGTTAAACTTGCTTTGCTGACACAAGAGTTCAGAGAACAGGACAACGTACCAATCTGCAGATAGGAGTATATAGCAAGCTGCTCATTCACCAGCCTGTCTTTCCTTTTGTTACGAGGTCTCCTGTTCATGATGTCACTCTCGGCTTTTTCATAGGCTAAGGCAACAGAGGGGATCTAGGACAGAAATAAACCATTAGAGTCTTGGTGCCAATGTTTGCTGCTCAGATGCTTATCAGAAAGGTTTCTGTTCTTGGGTGGTTCTGTTGCTGTACCCTGCCTAGTCAGTATACACACAGCAAATGAAAGGATCCGTGTAGCATCCCTTTGACATGTGTAAAGGATTTGAGGGAAGTCTGAAACTGTTTCATGTGTCTGATGATCATAGGACAATACAAACGGCTAGAGGAGCCTGAAAACATTAAAGGGTCTTTTCAGCTCCCCTGGGCTGGGCTGTAATGAAATGTCTGGTATTCATCCCCTGCAGTAACTGCAGCAATCTGTATGATTTCCTGCTTGAAACACACTGTATTTTGCACGCTAAGTTTGCTTGTCAGCATGGATCAGAAGTCTTTTCTTTCTGCTCCCCCTCCACAGGTTTTCCTTTCTAGTCTTCATCTCTGTATCTGGCTGCTTTTAATCTAGCCCTCTACTCTTCCATTAGCTTGTTACTCAGCCGCAGGGTAAGGCAACTAAATCTTCCTGTGTTCTACGTGTCCCTTTGCACCCAGCCCCTTGCACATGGCGTGAGATTTCAGCAGAAAATAACTTACAAAGACCCCAACTTACAATGTCCGTGCCCAGGTCAATGAATAGGATGGTGATAGTGCCAATGGGCAGTGGGATGCTGGCAATAATGTAGATGAGAAAGGGACAGAGCTCAGCAATGTTCTTAGTCAGGGTATAGGCAATTGTTTTCTTTAGATTGTCAAAGATGAGGCGGCCTGGAGGGAAAAGAATACATTTGTGTAAAAGCTAATTGTCATCAGTGCTTTCCAAAGGAAAAGGTCAGTTTTCAACTAAATGAAGTGAAAACATTTACTGCTTCTGTCTACTTTCCTCATACATTTTGGGTCTGTTCTTTTCAATACTAACCTACTTCCCACAGAGGCTTCTGAAAACTTAAATGAAAGCTTAAAAATCTCTTTCAGTCACAAAGATTGAGGGAAAAGTCCCTCTCCACAACACACTGTAGCTTTAATGGACACTACAAGCTCTTTATGGTGAGAGAAGAGTGGAATATGTGTTACTGACATAGGTGGAGCATGGTGAAGGTGATGTGTGAGGAAGTAATAGAGTGAAAATGTAGAGAAAGCAACTTGGGTCTTTGTGAGGCTCAGAACTGCATAGGAACAAGGTGGGAAGTGCTTTTTTCTGGAGTGTGAACAAGCTGTCTGTGAGAGGGGAGGGATGATTCACTTATTGTCCGATTGCTATGTTCTAAATGGATTTAATTCCCTTTCGTTTCCACATATCAAAATCCCATTTCCAAAGTCACAGAGAAAATGGAGGTGAACCAGGAGGGAAGGATCAGGAGGCCCCGCCAGTGCTGTGCGGCTGTCAGCAGCTTTCAGCTGAGAAAGGGGATAGCAGCGTTATTTTTACCTTCCTCCACTCCTGTGACAATAGAAGCAAAGTTATCATCCAGCAGGACCATATCAGCTGCGTTTTTAGCTGCATCAGAGCCAGCAATGCCCATAGCAATTCCAATATCTGCTTTTTTAAGAGCTGGGGAGTCATTAACTCCATCTCCAGTCACAGCAACGACTGCTCCCTGGAACACACAAAAGGATCCAGATGTGGGTTTTGTGAGGAGATGGTGCTATCTTCCCCTAAGGATAGTCACATTCCCTGTATTTAAATCTGGAAGAACTGTTCAGGAATTCAGGGATATGACTTCCTACATCGTAGAGAGTAGACTTCTAATTAGATGCACATAAAACAGAATCTGATCATTGCTTTCTATGGAATATAAGGGGGAAGACCAAGGCTCATCTGTGGGGAATCAGGTGGGGTATCTGTTCTGTCCTTGTCTTCTTTTTTGTGAAGTTCTGACAGAATCAGTCAGTTTTCATCTCATTGGTAAGTCATGTAGCTGTTCAGCTAGTGCCCATTCTCATCCCAACAACTTCTGGACATTGCCTGTCTGCGCTAGAATTTCACTACTAACCCAAAAGATGGAAAAAACTGATTATTCAACTTGGTTTCTTGGTTATCTTCCAATACACATAACAAAAGTTGATGCAGAAGTTCCTGGCTTGCTAGCAATACAGAATGTTCTTGGTGAGGAAAAAAGCCTGACAAACTGATTAATACAAATACTGAATGTCCTGTCCCTGGGGGGATTTAGCACAGTGTCACTACCTATAAATATTGCCATGTACAGAAGGGCTTATAAGCTCTAAGTACTAAACATAGCATGTAGACTGGCTGGCTTGAGTTGAAGGGGGAGGATGTTCCTTTTCATCAGTTAAAGAGGCAAATGTATGAGGAGTGTTGGCGCCTGAGCAGTGCGGAACACGTTTGCCACAGGCCATTCAGAAAGGATGAAATGTGAAGATTGTATCCTTATTTTTTACACATCCTGAAAGCAGGTCAGGCTTAAACCCAAAGAGCTGATAATGCTAACTGGAAAGCTTAGCGTAAATGTCTTGTGCAACATCTCCTCCTCTGCAGAGTTCAGGCACAGCAGTTATGTGGCTTTCAACTCACAGCGTCTACTTGGAGATGGCATATCTGAGGGGAGAATCTTCTGATGACAGTCTGAATCTCTTTCAGAGCTCTACACATGCCATTTCTTTCCCATCTGCCTCTTGTGCTGGCTGCCCTTCATGCTCCTGTGTGTCATATTGCCCATGGGACAAACTCCTTAAACCCTGCTTTCTGTGGGTTGTTTCACAGCTTTGAAGGGAACACAAATAAGGCTTGGTCCTACATAAATCATGCTGTGATGTTTTGAGGGATTCATACCTTAGAATCATGGAATCATTTGGGCTGGAAAAGGACTTTTAAGACTGAACCCACCACTCCCAAGCCCAGCACTAAACCATTTCACTTCTAAGCATTCCTGTGGGCGGGATGTGCATAGGTATAAATGGCCACAAGAGATCAAGATGGGAGGATGTGGTAACGTGTTGCTTTTATCTGGGTTTAAAGAATTCCTGAGAGAAGGCTGCTTCCCAAACCATCTCTGCCCAGGAGCCTTTATGTGCAGTGCAGTAGCTTTCCAGGTTCATACGCAAAAGGCAGACCCTGGGTACAGCTCCAAGCCAGCTGAACTTGGGAAAAGCTTGTTTTGTCAGTAGGAGTTTGGAGTCTCGAACAGGAATTTGAGTAACTTGGACTCTGTTCAGGCAGTGTTTGTGGCACTCTGTTAAATAAAGCTCTTGCACAGTAGAAAGAGTATAAACAGAGCTTCGAGAGCATTGGAAACTGGCTTCCACCCTTTCTCTTTGGGTATGACACCTGCCTCATGAATACCTTGCAGACATATATCTGTATCTACCCTTGTACACCTCTTACCTGCCTTTGGCAGCCTTCAACTATAATCAGTTTCTGTTGGGGTGATGTCCGAGCAAAGACTATCTCTGAGTGGTTACACAGGATTTCATCCAGCTGCTGCGAGTTCATGTCCTTCAGCTCCGTCCCATTAACTACTGCTGCTGTAGCTTCTCTGTAAGAGCCACGGGAAAGCTGGGTAAATTCTCAAGCCAAAGAGCTGAGATAAAAATAGTGCACTCATAGAATGGATGCAGGTAGTAAAGAGAGCACAAATTGAGTTAATTTCAGAAGCATTAGTTGTTAATCAGCAGGTGCTGAATGAAAGCCACTGTTGAAACCCAGAGTGAATTACAGTTACCTGGATACGGAGGGGAGTCATTGAAGCTTCCTGAGCAGACAGAACAGCAGGAAAAGCATTTTAAAGAGGGCTCTCAGTGGGAGGGTGGACAGTGGAGGAGGACATCTTTTCTGTAAAGAGCTTTTATCTTTTGTGATGTTATTTTTGTCACATTTAATGGCTGAAAGAAGAATTGGGGCTGATGGTCCTTGAGTTGTGTGATTCTGCACTTTGCTTTTCAAGTGTGTGTTTTGTCAAATGGGCAGTGACAGCAAAGTCCAGCGAGATCTGCAAAGTATAATTTGCTGAGTTTTGTCAGAGGAGAGAGCCACCGACCTAGACACATAGTTATTTAGGTAGAGGTGACGTGCTGGATGGATAGATAAAGAAACAGAAAAGCATTCTGGCTTTCAGATGCTGACCCCCTGGGTATCCCCTGTAGTCTGTCTGCTCTTACCTCCAGTTGACTTGCTCAACAGGAATGTTGAGGCGCTTGGCAATATCTTCCACGGTCTCGCTGGTGGCTGAGATGATGCCCACACTCTTGGCAATGGCTTTGGCTGTTATGGGGTGGTCACCAGTAACCATGATAACCTGAGGAAGAAACAAGCGGATGTGTGTGCAGTGGCTGGAGCGAGATAAGGGGAAATAGCTTGGTTGTTGTAGACCAGGAAGCAGTTTGGAATCTGAACATGGAAATGTGTGCTATGTACATAGCCGTATCAGATTATGGCCAGTAATTACTTAGTTCTATATTGGCACCTGGTCTTTATCTCTTATTGTTGGTGGTAGTTTATCAGGGCTGTAAAGGAAGAACTTGTGACAGGCAGCAGGCTTAGAATAATGCAGAATAAAGACGCCTTTATGTGAGGATTTCTAGTAAGTGTACTGAAAGGTGAGAGTTCATTAGAACATTGCATTGTAAAACAGATCCTCATGACTGAGGTGTCCTCACAGATAAAACCCTTTATTTTCTTGGTTTTGTTGAAGAAAAGTTGCCAGATCTGTCTTCAGACTGTAGAAAATGTGCCCAGGATTGGAACTCATCTGAGATGGATGATTCCAAATACTGCTTTTCCTTTCTTTAGCAAGACTGCCTCTCTGCCTAGAGCTGAAAGTTCATTTGTGGGTCCCTTGGAAAGTGAAGTATGAGAAGTACTGCCTCAGGTTATACTTGAACAGTTTGAGACTAGTGATACTTATGCATAGAAGTTCTTAGGTGTAGCCCTTTATCCTAATGCCTTCTCAAGAGCTGCTTCTATAACCTTATTCTGTTTACACTGAGTAAGTCTAGCTGGCATGGGTTCTGTATTCTAGAAGTGGATCTGATGACATAGTATCTCAGCCTTTCCCACTTTGGATTTCCAGTTTTGGGGTTCCATGCACTTGCCATCATCCACTTTCCACTTAAATTGTTTTGTCTCTCATGGCCTTTAACTTACAATTGCAGAACGGTATTAACAAGTATTTAGGCTTTTGGTAGTTGTTGCTAGAAAGACACTCAATGACAATGTGGTGGAAGATCTTAAAAGCTTTGTTAGCATGAATCTTTTGTAGAATCACTGCATTTTTCACTGTAAAATCCCTACCTTGATCCCAGCACTGCGACACTTTGAGACAGCATCTGGCACCGTGGAGCGAGGTGGGTCAATCATAGATAAGAGCCCAACAAAGCACAAGTTGGAGGTTGGGAAGTTCATGGAATCTGTGTCGAACAAGTAGGTGTCTGGAAACTCATTTTCAGGCAGGTACAAATGGCAGAAACCTGAAAAGAAACTTATGTTCATGTGGTATACAAGAAATAGTGAGAGAAAGAGAACTTGTTCTATAGCTTCAGGCTTTGCTCTTGTCCATAGAAGCCCAGTGCCTTTAACCAATAGCTTTTGACAGAGGATTTCTTTTGACCTGCCATTGTAACCTTCACATCAAAGTTCATACAGAGTCAGTGTTCCATGTGGCAAAGATAGGGATACTGCCAGCAGGAAAGAGTGGTTTCCTTTGTGGAATACTCATGGGATTTTTTGACTTCAGTGTGGCAGATCAACATCAGTCTAGAGCAGTAAGGGCATCTCTGCCACAGAGAACTTGGGAGTACATCAGTGTACTTTAAACACTCTGCTTAGGAGGCTGTATGTTTTCCTTTCTCCCCTTTAGTGCAGGAGGAATGAATTCCAAACACACAAGATTGCACCAAGATTTAAACCCCCATTTTACACCACAGTTCTCTGATAGTCCCTTTAGTTGGACTCACCCAGCACTCTCTCTCCCATGCCCCCCAGCTCCATGTATGCTGTTTGGAACGCTTCTGCCTTTTCATTGTCCAGTGGCTCTTCTTTGCCGTTGATCATGATGGTGCTACATCTCTCCAAAATCCTCTCGGGAGCTCCTTTCATCACCAGCAGGAAGCGTTTGTCATTGGGATCGCCAGTCTCATGAATGGAAAGCTGTGTGCCAGAGATAGGAAATGATTTGAAAGAGCATATGTGATCCTCATTTGTTTTTAGTTTGGGTCACTTCGCATTGAAGTAACGTTTCTTCTTCTCCGTGAGGATATCGTACATATACCATCAAATGGAATGAACTTTAGTAATTATAGCTTAAATTTCCTCTGTCATTGAATTATCCCATTCAGATTCCCAGGTCACAAATAGTTGCATTAGATCCAGTGATAGAAATGGTTTTAAGTTGGAAACAATCTCGCATAATCTCCAAAAATGAAACATACCTGGAATTTGTTGGTAGAGTTGAAAGGGATTTCAGCTACTTTCTTGTTCTGTGCTCTAATATTCATAACATCACCCAAAATGACTTCAGCAAATTTCAGCAGAGCTGTTTCAGAGGCATCACCTACCACAACTCTCTGTGTGCACAACAGAAGAAACTGGTTATAGCACACAGAATTCTGCACTTCCATCAGGAGAGCTTGCATGATTCTGTATCAGGTTCTATGCTTAAGCAGCAATGAATCTACACTGCTATATTCAAGTCCTCCTGGAAAAGTATTACAATAGAAATGTGGGGCATCTTTGCTACAGCAAAAAGGTGAAATTAGTGCTTGATACTGTGAAAGCTGATTTGTGATCACTTTCAGGTTTTTGTGGTGGCTCTGTAATGCAGTTACAGCATAGTAGCAGGCATGTATGGGTGAACTGACTGATGCACAGAATCAGATGACTTTTAATAGTACAGTAATTACTAGTGTGGAAATTCTTGCTACATGAATTTCTTTTTCCAGTGTACAGTTGCTCTTGGCTGTGTGGTTTTTCTTTCCCATCTTAAACTTTTTGTGAGTGTATAGCAGTGATACTACTACAAATAGTAACTTAGAAGATTAATGTAATAAAATGGAGGTGATTACTAAAGCCAAAAAGAACAACTTGATGTCTTGTTGTTTCAGAGGAGGGGAAATAAGCTGATGTGTAGTAGGCAGTACCTTCATTATGGGGAGATTCTCCTGGCCTGGTCTGAATTCCGCCCGGTTGCAGAGCGTTACAATCTTTGATAATGCTGTCCATGATGGAGAACTCTGATCAAAAGGCTGGGCTGAGAGGAAGCAAAATACACATTGTGTCCTTTAGCACATTACATAATGGAAGTAGACACTCCAGTTTGAAACAACAGGATTGAATTATTTGCAGAAGAAAACTGTTCTTTTGCTAGGTTCTGTTGCAGAAAACCAATCTGATGCAGACCCTTGCATCCATTAGTTAGCAGTTCTGGGTTACATGACAGTTCTTGGTTTATTTCCCAACTAAATTTACTGTCAGCAAAAGGATTTGGACCAGAACCTCCTCCAGACTTACTTTCTGTGAGTCAAATTCAGATATTAATTCAATTTTTCACATCTCTTCATGACTAAGTGACTTTGCTATTGCACACTATGCTTATGCATGGAAGACAGACATGTCTGATCTATCTAGCTAAAGACATTCCCATTGACATCAGTTTGACAGCTGGTAGATATGGAGCTTTGATCCCTTCTCAGATCCCCCCTTGCCATATTTACTTTTTTGATCTTCACTGGTGTCAGCTGAGTAGATCTGATTATCAAACCAGAGGTGAGCAACTGTCATCCTGTTTTGTGTGAGGGTCCCTGTCTTGTCAGAACAGATGACAGAGGTAGAGCCAAGCGTTTCTACAGCTTCCAAGTTCTTCACCAAGCAGTTCTTCTTCGCCATCCGCTTGGCTGTCAGAGACAGACTCACCTGACAGAAGTAAAGAAGTTCAGGTCACTATTGGTGAGGTACAGTTAGAGAGTGATGCACTGGGAGTACATACTTTTGCTGGGGGGGGTGTGTGGGGTGTGTGTGTGTTTGTGTGTGTGTGTGTGTGTGTGTTCATTTTGGGATGGGTTTTCTTTTAGGAAGAGATCTTTAAAAAGAATTATCTTTTGTAATAGCATCATTGAGATCAGAGGTTTGGCTGTAACCAGCACAAGTACATTTGCTGATGAGAAGAACTCACTAATAGACATAAGAATGCTGTATCTGTCTAGAGGAGGTTTTAGATGGAAGAACCTGTAATGGGGGGGGGGGCACTCCTAGTCAATAACTTAATGAATCCTGAAATGGTTCTCTTCTCAGCCAAGGATATTATTAGTGCTGCCTTATATGTGTTATTAAGAGGAATGTGACCTTTAGGGTACAAATAGGAACAGGTTGTAGGGAAATGAGTCACATTATTTTACTGGTTAGCAGTTGAGGGAGAACAGTACTTGAAGAACCTTGTTTCAAAACGGATGGTTGTGCTGCAGCTTTTAAGATTAATTATTATATGATTAGTTATGCCAGAATTCCAGTTGCATGGAATAAACCACTGCTATTTCAAATTCAGTTACTTAATAGATAGTCACTTAATAGTCTGTTCTTCACTGGTTAGTGTTGTACTGTAATGACTTACGAGTGATGGACAGTGATGATGACTTAAGATTATTACAGAGGCAACCAGTGAATTCAAACATAGACTTACTGTTACTGTGGCTAGCAGCCCCTCTGGCACATTTGCCACAATGATGCCAATTAGAAAGATGATGGAGTCCAGAATCTTGTACCGCATAGAAACAGATATAATGAAGAAGAGAACACCAATGGAAATGGCTACTCCTCCCACCAGGTAGACGAAATGTTCTATCTCAATAGCAATGGGTGTTTTCTCATTTCCTACTCCTGAGGTGAGGGAAGCAATCCTCCCAATGATAGTACGATCTCCTGTGTTGATTACGATCCCAGTAGCAGTGCCTGAAGAGATAAAGAGATAAAATACTGTCATAAACCCCTGTCAATAGAATACTAAAGAAACAAAAGACTCTCAGCTCCAGAAGAGACTGCTCCTGTATTCCGAACCCAGGCAAAGACCCTTCTCAGCCTTAGTGTGACTTGAGACTTCACCCCAGAATTACATTCTTCCCCTTAGAAATCTTACATGTTGGTGAACAGAAAGAAAAATGTAAAGGATTTTCATTAATTAGAGTATTTAATTGCATTGCATTAGGACTGTAGTGCTAGCCTGGGCACTGTACAGTCTTGTAGCAGATAGACTGTCAGGTATGACACACATACCTTTGAGTGTTGAGAATAGGAACAATCCCTTTACGTATGCAGAGCCCTCACACAGAAGCATCCACAAGTACTCAGAAGCATCAGCAACATGACAGTTCTTAACATAATGATGGAAAGACTGCAATGAAACCACTATTGGGCCCTTTCCTCTGTACATACCTTCCACACAGGTGGTGGAGTAGAAGGCAATGTTCCTGGTCTCCAGGGGGTTCTCATGGGTGAAGTCACAGGAGCGAGACTGTGGTTCTGATTCCCCTGTGAGTGAAGAATTGTCCACCTTTAATGAAACGGAGATATGCCTGGATTAAAGTTAGTCATATGCAGTTAAGCCTAACCCAGAAGGCAAGGTGGTGACGCATTTAATAATGGGTGACAAGGCCATCATCTCTTGTTTCCTTTTCTTTGAGAGAGTTGCTGTTATCACTGGAAGATTCTATTTCTGTGGGAATTCAGCTCTGTCAATGATGTGTCTGTCACTGGGATTTCAGTAGCAGCCTGAAAGAACACATGGTTTGAAGATCTGCCTGCAGGTCAGTGGAAACTCTTAATCTATTGGTATTTCTGCCTCTGGCCTGGCAAAGAGCATTGCTAGAACATGGTGTGGACCTAATGGCTGCTTTTAGTGTTCAGGGAGAGGAGATATTAGTCCTAGATGAGCTGAGCATCACAGTGTAGCTGCTGCAGTCTATGATTTAATTAGATTGACTTATTAAAGCTCTAATCACTCATATTGGGTGCACAGACAATCTTCAGCTATAATACCCCATGCTTTTCAAAGTACCTTACAACCCTGAGCGAAGATCAGACGAATGTCCGCTGGGATCCTATCTCCACCTTTGATTTCCACAACGTCTCCAACCACCAGCTGGTCTGCTGGCAGTTCCTTCTTTTCTCCATCTCTGATGACCAGCGCTTGCTGAAAGACACAAGTGTGACAAAAATGAGCAATGTGCCATCCTCTAAACCTCATGGGTTTAGAGGGTTCAGGTGAGGCCTGCTGTGCTTTTGTCACTTTGAGGTGCATTATTAGAATGAACTCTTGTCTCAAATGAAATGCATCAGTTGTTCTCACCTGTGGAATCATTTTACTGAAGCTGGCCATGATGTTTGTGCTTTTAGCTTCTTGATAGTAAGCAAAGATGCCAGTGAGGATGACAACCAGTGCCAGGACTACTCCAAGGTAGAGCTGATCAATGAAAGACACAATCTGGTTAATTTGAGACAAATACTCAACGTTTCTTCTGCTAGAATACATTAGAGTTCTCTCTTGTTTCAGGAGACTTAAAATGAGGTATTGGTCAAGGTAAAAGACAGTTGAAGAAAAGACCATTCAAGGTTAATGATCAAATAAAGCTTTTTGAGTATGAAAAGAGCTTTTAATTGCAAGTTTCCCATCTCTCTCTAAGCTATACCTGACACAAACCTGGACAAATCGTATTCCTAGCAGAGTGACTCATAAGTGAATGGAGTCAAAGACTCCAGAGTCCTTTGTGGACTTTAGTTTTGCTGTTATAAGTACTCAAGTATTATGCGGTTATAAAACCTTTGGATAGGCACTCTTAGGCAGAAGTGGTATGTCAGGTATTTGAGCATTTATCAGAAACATTCAGTACTGGAGGGAGAGTCCTGAAAGAATAAAAGGCCTCCTTGTAGTTACTGAATAACAGTGAAGTAGTATTTAAATTACTTAGATTGTCCCAGGTTCCAATACCCTGCGGTTATTCAGCTACTTACATTGTCAAAGGGTGACTCGGCTCCCTGGGCAAGCTGAATGCCAAATGAAATCCAGGAGAAGACAGCTCCTATCCATAAGAGAATGGAAAACCCTCCTATCATCTGTTTGAGGAACTTCACGATTTCAGGGGTGGCTTTGGGAGGAGTGAGTGCGTTGGGACCATCCCGTGCCAAAACCTGTGCTGCTCTTGCAGTGGAGAGACCCTGCAAAAGTAAATGACATGCTTAGAAGGAAGTCACAATAAAACAGGTTCTTTTTTATCCTTAAATGTTGTTGGTCATTTCACAGGTCAGCTGTAGCAACCTGCATCTTTAACTTCCAACCTTTGTGATTTCAGAGTGGCTACTATTAGTTGTCTGCTGTGAAGAAACAGATATTTCTTTACTAGAGCATTGGATTTGGGGCTGTGTCCATTTGGAGTTTTCATTCTGTCAGTTATCTCTTAAGTACACCTGTACCAAGTGCTTGGAAAGCTGGGGAAAACCAGAAACTGGTTCTTTTGCTGCTGGTTCTGCATTTCCACCAAGAAGTCTGTAGTTTGTGAGTTTCTTGACATTCTTGTCTGTACTCTGACCATGTTGCTTTGACATCTGAATGCTTGGTGTCAAAGGGACTCGGGTGTATAGCTTCTCAAATCTAGTGTTTACTTCAGGATAAAATCATTTCCAGTGTACTCTTGCTCTGAACTGTTACAGACACTGCCAGTGAGAAACGATTTGTAGTGAAATCTAAATACTGGATAAAACTATAGAAAAGCAGAGGTCCTGGTGGGAACTTTGAGGTCCTGTTTTGTGCAGGGGTTTTGATTTTGAACAGTAGTACAGGCTTCTTCAGGCTTGAGAGAAGCTCCAGTTTAAATCCAGGTCAGTGCTGCACGTTGGCTGGTTTAGGCTTTATTGGGAGCATGAATGCATGTATTTCCACGTATGCCTATGGTCTGAATGCTTTCCTACTGCTTTTAGAAAGCTTTGGGTAACCCAGAGGGAAACTGATTCAGGCAGTTTCTTAGTGATGCACTTACTTCGCTGATGCTGGTACCATACTTTTTCTCCAGTTCTGAAGCGCTGAGCCTGTGGTCATCCTGGATTCCAAAAGAAAGAGAAAATGATAGTGAGCAGAATGGTGATATTTTTATTTCAGCATCTGGGGAACGTTCAAACTGCATGCGTCTGGGACCATGGATCCAGTTGATCCATTTGCTAGTGTGATATCCCACTTTCATGAATAGACAAAATGCAACTTGCATATTGATAAGCAAAATATCTTCCACTGGAGGATGGAATTTTCTTTGGAGAGCACTTCTGTAAATAGCTCCCTCCTCCAGCAAATCTGTCACAAGAATAGAATGGTGATTTCATGGTAATACTGCTTGTTACAAATATCTGTGCTGCTTTTAGATAAATAGATCCTCTTTACATGCTACAGCACTCAAGCATTTGCAACCTCAGGCAATATGTTCATAGAAGAAAGAGTGTGGTGTCAGGGTATGCGTGACAGCAGTCTTTGCACTTGATTGACAAGGCAGGGTGTGTGAAATGACTCTAACCACAGTTAAAAACAGTGTGGGAGAGGGAAATCTCAAAGTTCTCCTTTCCCTGCAGTGACACTTCTGTGGTATCATTGACCTAATTATATCTTGTGCCAAACTGAGATTTAGAAGCCAAGAAGTGAGAGATCTCACAATTGTTTTTACAGAATGATTCACTGGTACTTGGATGAGTCAATTAATTTGTCTGTGCTTTGGTTTCTCTTTAGAAACATGGGAGTAATGTTACATCCCTGGTGGCAAAGATACATTGGGAATTATTTAGCTAGCACTGGGTAGATCTTGGAAACACGATGGGCAAACAGATGGTCCATTTTGGGGGTTCCTTGCCTTTGAAATATCATCTGGCCCATAAGTAGAATCTCCTTTGAGTTGCTCTCAGAGCTATTCAGAAAAGAGGTCATTATCATTACCTTCATTTTTCAGATTGGGAAACTGAAAAGTATAGAGAGGAAGCAACTTTTCCAAGATCAGCCAGCAGGTCAGTAGCAAGCCAGTAGTAAAACAAGTTTCTTGAGCTTAATACAGTGTCCCTGAAGTTAGTTTTGGGGAGAGGGGGCGGGGGGGGAACCTCTGTGGTTAAAGCTGAGGTGTGCTTTTAGATCTACTAGAAATCACTGGAACAAAGCATCTCTGTTTCCTGGTTCACTGTGCAGGTTGCAGTTCCCAGGAAACACTGGTTGCAGTTATTCCATTTGAGGAGATAATGTTCTGTACCATTGGTGGCTTAATTAAGCCAGAATTATCAGTTCATTATAGGTATTAATCCTGCACAACTTTCTTCTGGCGTGAGGAAGCGAATCCTTCCCTGTGTTAGGATTTTGAGTTAAAATGACCATGCATCAGCACTTCCCTCCCCTTCACCAGACCTCATTCAGACAGTGGGTAGAGGCTGTCCGTCCTGTCAGCTGTAATAGGAGCTTAGCAACACTCACCAGTTCCAGTTCTTTCTTAAGGTCTTCTGTCTTCTTTTGTTTCTTGTTGCCTTTTAAGTCCTTGTACTTTGCCTCTTCTCCAAACTCTGTTTTTTCTACATCTCTTGTCCCATAGATCTCAACTGAGTAAATATCAGACTTTTTCTGTAAAAGAAATAAAGTTTTGGCATTGTTGGGAGCATCTGCTGGGACTTGAAGCAGTGAAAAATGCCACAAACAAGGCAAACTGACAGATCTACTTTATTAGACAAGCTGCACATTGCTGGTCTCTCTTACTCCTAGCAACTTAGAGTGTTAGTTCCTCTCGTATCCTGAGGTTTCTTCAGCATGTGTTACAGTAATCATGGACAGGTCTTCAGCAGATGTACATTGCATGACTTCTTTAAGGATGTGCAACGTGTAGTACTTTATGGTCTGACACAAAGTGTAGGAATACTGCCCCAGGATTTCAAACCCATTAAGTCATTTATCAGCTCCAAGAAGAAATCAGTGTAAAAGCAAAAGATTTTGTAAAGGAAAAGGGAGGGAAAAATACTCATTGGGAACTTCCTGTGAGAAAGTTTTGCTTTATTAACTTGGGATTGAGCTGTTTCCTAACTTTAACACTGTAGTTTGAAGGGCAGACTTCCTGTGTTGCTAATTCAACCAGCTTCCCTAATCATGATGTCCCAGATCCTAATTATCTTGTAAACTACATGCCATGCCTTGGAAGAACTATTGGTTGACCCCATTTCAGAGACTTCCTTATGGATTAAGCGTCAGAGCTTCATGAGAGTCATATTGGATCTTATCTGATGGTGTGCTCTACTAGTGGGACAGCAGAGCTCCTAGGCTGTCTGTGTGATGAGTACATACATACTCTGCAGGGCATTTGTCAGTGTTTGTACTCCTGTAAAGGTGATATTTTAGATGAGTTGAGAGTAGATGTCTTAATTACATGCAGACTAAACCGAGGAGCTCAAGTAATGGAAGCAACAGTAAAAGAACAAGAGGACCGGGACATGTTAATACTGTTCTGAAGTCAAAAGTGGCGTCTTATCCTCAGATGCCCTTTAATGAGAGGCATGTTGAAGTCTTGGCATTGTTATCTCAAGGAAGGGAAAAGCTAAGAGCTGGCGAGTAGTTTGGGGAGTTAAAAGTCTGAAATGCTTTTCCTTAAATCACCAATTTGCTTGGTGATACCTATCCCAAGTAAAGGGCATGTCTGTTATAAGAAGCTCTATTTTTTCCTACCTCACCGAAGGTTCACAGTCTCATTTCTCTATTGAGATTTTTCCTTCACCTTCCTCTTTCCTTCTCCTCCTCTTTTAACAATCCTAGCCAAAAATCTGTTCAGCTTTTCAAATCCCCTTAAAGTAGAGAGATGGGGAGGACTTAGCAGATAGAGGAGAATTACAAAGAAAATCAATGAAGTTAGTAAAATCTATTGATCATGTCTATGCAGGATCTATGTATTGCCTTTAACCTGCAAGTTTTCATAAAATCTCAGATTTCAGCATTGCAAAAGGGATAGTGTTCATGAAACTGTTGATTGTGAAACTAGCCATTCCTAGAATTCTTCCCCATCCACTCTGATCTCTTTACTTTTTAGGATCAGAGGTGCATATCCATCTACAGTGAACACCTGAAGTCATTAAACAGTTCCATTTTTCACTTAGCTCATATTTATAATATTGATATCTATATTAAAACTTAATGCTTGTTCTTAAGAAGAAATACACATGCAGTAGCAGCAGTTCTGTGAACAATGTACTCACCTTTACCATGTTGGAGAGTTTATTCCTTCCCTGATGGAGTGAAACAGGCAAGCTAAAGTCTCTGGATGAAAAGCAAAAGCCCAGCTGGAGAATAAAGTGGCTCAGGGCAGTTTTGGCTGTTGGAGTGCACGGGCTCACAGAGGTTGTAGCTCCCTCTCCACTGCCCAGTAGATGTTAGCTGCAGTCCTGCTTGCACTTCAGCATCCTTTGGGCAGGACAGGTTCAGTGTCCAAAGCCTGTGGAGAAAGAAGAGTGTTTGCCAGTGCTTTATAAACCAGCATCTTGTGCTGCCTCTCCACCCCTCCCCTTCCAGGTCCAGCCCATCTTCTGTTTCACCTGTAGTAGGTGGAAAAATACCACAGTAATGGGCATGTGGGTTTCAGGTCAGATAGTTTCTAATTATTCCTTTGTAGTGTTTGGTCACGGCTAGGGAACCAGGTGTATTATTCATCTTGCTAGAAGCAAAGAGTTTCCTTCAGAGACTTTCCAGCTCTAGAGTCCCCTTATTTCCAGCTGTGGTGGCATGTACCTTTTGTCTTGCCTGTTTATATGACGTTTACTTGCCTAAAGTCCCTAAAAAACAGATTCCTGCCCTGTTCAGGTGCTCGCAGTGATTTAGTGGAGTGGTGCTCCTTTAAGCCTTTTAGCTTGGGCTTTGCTTTGAATTCTTGCATTTGTTCTGGTTTTAACCTTCATGCTTAGATGAAAAAGGCACTTCCTGGTGCATTTGCAGCAGGAGCACTTATCAGAACAGCTTGTTTAAATTATCTTGCACCAATTACTAGCTTCCATACAGGAGTGATAATGAGATTTATGATGCTTTGGATACCTGGCGTGTCTCATCACTCGGAAGCAAAAATTAACTTCTTCACCTTTGAAATGACAAACAGCTAAGTCAAATGTGGTGGAATGTTTTATGTATCTTAACATTATTTGAGGGCAGACTGTTTTCATCTGTTGACAGAACTGATCTCACTGAACAACATACCATTTCAGTATGTCTTCTACACTCTATCATTCATGATCTTCAAATTGCATCACTTGCGATGCTGTGAGGTACCATAGCCACTAGCAGATGAGTCAAATTGTGGTGAGAGATACAACATGTTAATGAAGATAGCTACCATTGACTGTTTCAAGCCACATGTATAAGCTGTTAGTGCAGGGAAGACAACCAAGAAACATCCTTTGGTACTTCAAGAGGAGCATGAATAAACCCATGTTCAAATCACGGTCAGGTTTGCAGTGATGCCAGGATCATACCTCCTTGAGTGAGTCCTTAAATGACAGTTAGAAAGCGAAGCTGGTTCCATTTCTCAAGTTGTGTGCATTGGTCTTTTTCCATGGCATTACTTAATCTTCGAGTGCTACACAGAATACAGAAGTGTATCTGAAAAGGTTTCATGTTCCATTTCTGCTGTTTGTCGTATTAAGAACTGGATTGTGTCCTGAGGCTTGAATAGAAACCTTTTCATATGTATATAAGCAGTGGAGATTTCACAATAAGGGCCACGTGCAAAAGCAGTAATGTATTGAGTGTATCCAGTGAATCTGCCTGTGTCGTGTGTTACCCATGCCTGAGATAGTCCTCTCAGGAGGAGAAGGTACCAGGGCAAGATGATGGAGAGGAACAGTGAGTATGTCTGACCCCAAACTAGAGGCTGGAAGTGATGTGAAAGGCATATGTGAAAGGAAATTGGACTTGGAAATAGGGAAATGCCTTCCAGGAACACAGGTGCATTGTCCATCACATCTGTTGGTAAAGACGGTGGGCTGCAAACAATGGAAACAGGGCTAGCATACTTTATATTGTTCATTTACAGATGAACTGAGATTTCTAATCCAATGGTGAGGAGTAGCTTATAGATGGAAAACAAGAATGTGTATCATTACATCCTGCTGTTCACAGACTTACAAAAACAAACTGTACCTTGTGCTTTTTAATAATAGTTCATGATTTAGAAAGTTATCCAGGTCATTTGGGCAATTTTTGCAGTTGTCTTCTGTAAATTATGACCTCTTTTGCCTAGGGACAAGAGTTAGAATCCAAATTAGAGACATGTTTGGCAACAAAGTACCCCATAGACCCTGGTCCATATGCAGTATTTGCACTGATGCTTTTAAGGGTATGATGAATTGAAAAGGTACCAGAAATAGAGCCCACATGTGAACCTGGGTGGCAGTTCGGGGCAAATGCTTGTACACAACTGAGTCTTGCCAGTGAAGCACATGTGCCTTGGTTTGGCAAGACAGGGCAGGTATAGAGAGGAGTTTACTGGGGTCTGTGCCAGGGAGCTGCAATCATCACGTGTGTTTCCAGTGTGTCTCAACATTCATAGCTGAGCTCTGTTTAGAAGGTAAAAGGAATGAGCATTGTTCTGATTTCTATGCTACTCAAGAAAAATAACATGTCCCTTCTGAAGCCTTATGTCTCTTGCTCTTCTTCATCAGAATAAAGATCTATTTTGATCCTACTCTAAGCTCCTGTACGCAAATCCTGTGAAAAGACAGCCAGGAGATTGCTTTGCTGTTACTTAACACACAGAGAGCACGTTACTCAACTTGTAGTGCTTGAGGACTGCAGGTTGCTGTGCTCATGTTCTCAAATGCCTTCAGAGGGTGAAGCAAAAGGGTAAATGCTTGTGAGAGCTTTTAGAGTAAGGAGAATGTAATGCATTTGCCTGTTGAACTTTGCTGGGATACTTATATGCCTCCTATCTGGTATGATAACACATATGTATGCACTAGCAAAAAATGTCAGCATGCAGCTTTAGATGTATCTGAAGATGCAGGAGCGGCTGTTAGATCTGTACTTAAATTTGCTTTTGGAGCGTATTTGCTTGTATGGAGCAGCTTTCCTAAGGGAGAGCCAGCAGAGGGAGCAAGGCAGCCTCTGTGCATGGTGCTGGTTCAGACATTGCTTCCACAGCAGCAAAAATAACATTTCAGGGAACGGAGCGTGTGTCTGTCTTGGTGTCTTAGCACAGGTCTGTCTCCAGCGGGAGACAAATGTGTTGTTTGGGGTTTATTTTCCCCTTGAGGCCAAGGATAAAACAAAACCTGACCTTCAAGTGATAGTTTTGTGGTGCTGAAATCACCTTTCAGAGGTGGAACAGAACTGCAGATGGGCCAGACATGTATTGGCAGGTACATACATGAGCTGTGTGATTTCCTTGTCCTTTAAGCAGGCTTTAAAGCAAGGCTTTGCAGACAGCTCTCTCCACTAGCAGGCAACCTGTTAGTGAAGGCAAGTAGAAGAGGCTGAAAATGTATTCTGGGTCATTCCACTAGCAAAGGAGGGACATTTTGAGGATTCCTTGTTTCCTTAGTACAGAGAGGGAAAGTCCCCTCTCAGCAGAGGGAAAAGCTACTGCTAAATCTTACCTGGTTTTCCTTCTTCAGTTAACCCACGATGTTAAACCACAATTCACAGGCCACAAGTGATGAATTTGTATAGAGCTGTCAGGAGCCACATTAAAACAAAAGCTTAAGCAGTATTTTGACACTGGTAATTTAGGCATTGGTTATAAACCACTCCTTGTCTGAGTGCCTACAGCATTTGTCTCCTGGTGAGCAGGGAATGGCACGTTGTGTTTCACATAGCACTGTGCAGAGTTCATGGAAAGAAAGGAAGATTAACTCTCTCCCAACCAGAAGCAGGACAGGTATATTTCTGTCCTTCTTTATGATCTTCCTTTCTTGTTACTCTAAGGTGAGTAGAAAATTATGAAGAGAAATAGGCTAAATTCTTCTAGTCTTTCTGCTTCCTAGTGTCATTAATATGAACCATTACCAAATCCAAGGAAAACTGATCATCTTCCTCTTTGCAAATTCCTGAGGCTGCCCAAAGGCACAGTCAGGGCTGGAAGTTGGTGTGGGAACACAGTACAGCTTTCTTCTTTAAATGTTGTGGTATTCCCAGTGCTTCGTTTGCAATCAAATGATTTATAAGACTTTGTGAATGCTAGTCCTTCTTCCAAACAGCCATTTCATTGCTTTCATCATTCTCAGGCAAGTAAACTTGTAAAATACATCATATGTGTGTTAAACTTTTTAATGCTGCCTGGAAATACTGCTCTGCTGTGGTCAGGAAATGTTTCCGTACACAGTCTCTGGAAGTGTGTGCTCCATTATGTGCCAAAAGGATTATTTCCTGATTTTATGGGGAAGCAAAGTAAGTGTTATTTGGCAAAGATGCTCTTTTGCTTTGAAAATACTGGTCCTCTGGCTTTTGGGAGTGTTTTAGGATGAAAAGCAGGTCATTGCACTAATGTGACTGCACAAGTTATTGACAACTGATAGAGCAGGGCTGGATGTTGACTAGCAAGATAGCTCTCTTTGGAAGGTGGCTGAGGTGCCATGGCCAGATGTTTACTGCCTGCATGACCTCTATTGGAAAGTGATTAAAAATGAGTCAGTTGGGTGAATGTGGGTCGTTCAAAACAGCTGATCCTCTTCATCCTGTGGTGTCCTTGCGCTGCTGCCATGTCACCCCAGAGGCCTGCTCACTGAACATGACAGCCTGTGAGCACAGAAGTGGTGAGCGTTGCAGCTGAGCGTGCCAAGATGCTGGCTCACGGCTTGCAACAGCTGCCAGCAGAGCAAGTCAGGATCTTTAGTCACAGCTTGCAAAGCCGAAGGCTGAGACTGACGAAGTGATGGCTCATGGTTTACAGGAGCTGACAGCCAGCGACCATTGCTCCAGCACAAACTGACCTCTGTATTTGGTGCTTCCATCTGGAACAGCGCAAGCAGATTTGCAGGCAGGAAGCAGGGTTTAAATGGCCTGAAATAGCTGGAATGCATGTTGAAAAGTGTTGGCTTCAGTGGCACAGCGCAAGCAAGAGTAAACTGTGTTTAAAAATGATGGGGTTTAAGCTATTTTTTCATCTTGCCTTTACATTTTTTTGCATTGCCAGACAAGTGGGTGGATTGTACAGAGCTGCTCTCAGAGCAGGCAAGGTTGTAGGTATCTATTGAAGCATTTAATAGAGAATGCTGTCCTTCTTCTTTCATTTCTCTTTTTGTTTTGCATTTACACGTGATGGCATTGCAGTGGAATTCTCTTGGCTGCTTTAAAAGGTGCGGTGGGAGAGCATTCTTGCCTCAACTCATAGAATCATAGGACGATTTGGGTTGAAAATGACCTTAAGGTCTTGTAGTTCCAACCCCTTTTTCAGAGAATCTGTACGTATATTCATTTCTCATTGCTATTTCCTTCTGAAGCATTCTCCTGTAGCAATAATGGTCACATTTGTGTCCTTGGGTAAATTCACAGAAGGCTTTTGGCATAAGAGAAAATAGTCTTTGAATAGTTCAAGGTGTTTCACAGCTGAGCTGGGATTCGAAGTGGCAAACAGCATTTTACCTGTGGAATTTGAAAATCACATGAGTTTGCAGGCAGCCCAGTGTGAAATCTTCCTTACACAGCCCTTGCGCTCGGCCTTGTACAGAAAATACTTGAGGTCAAGAAAAACTTGTTTCATATTTGTGAAAGCCACCCGAAGCAGCTTGGCCAAGCCTTCATGCCCTGCCTGCCAGTGCCTCTGCTTTGGTCCCACACCATCCTTCATGCTTGTAACCCAATGCCTTGCTTCAGGGTCATACCGGCAGCCTGAGACATTGCAGGTAGATGAGCAATGTGGAAGGTAAATCACAGAACTAGAGGAGGTGCCAGTGCCGTGATACAGGGTCTTTGCACTGTGAGAAAGTCACTGTTCAGTTTTACTGTGAGAAAATCAGTAAAACTCACTAGTTTTAGGAGAGCGGCCATGATACAGGAAATGATGATGAAAAAGCTGCCCTGCTACTTTAGTTCTAGGACCCTGTATATGGAGTGATGGCCTTGAAGGAAGCAATATCCATAAAGAGAACTTTGCTTTCTCCTCAGAGCCTTCCAGGAAGCATGAATGACTCTCTGCCTGCACCGTGGCAGTCACCTCCCTGTACGCCAACGCTGAGCGTGTTCTGTACGTGGGCAGAATTGCGCTTTGTGCTTTGAGTCTTGGGGCAGCTCATGCCGTAGTAAAATCCAGCCTTACCTTTCACCTACTTTCCTCCTGGGAAAATGCCCTTGACTTTGATTTACTCTGGATACTCTGACTGCTGTGAGAAACCAGTCCAACTGCTCATTCAATGCACGTTAGAATAAAGTCAGTTAAGTAAGAAATACAGAAAGTTATAGACTTGGGGCTTGGCTAGCAATGAATTCCCCAGTTTTCAGTCTGTCTGACTTTGGAAATGGCTCCGCATAGCATGGTTAATATTTTGAAAAGCTATTTAATCCACAAAGAATGCAAAGTTTTGTTAGCTGCAAGACGCACTTTGTAGTCTTGTTTTAGTGAAGCATTTGTATTTAACAGTTCCAAATGTTATCTTAACATTTAATGGTAAGAAAATGTTAGCTGAGGTTTAGATTTTTCCCTGTAGCTCTTTTGTAAGTCGTATCTTTGGTATCTGTTTTTACTGTGCTCAGCTTGAAGAAGGTTGCAGGACTGGGCTTTTTTAGTAGCATACCTAAAGGCATTTATAAAAAGCCTCTAGTTAGTGAGTAGTAAAACCTCTTTGTTAGGGTTGGGTCTTTTTCCTCAGTAGATCTAATAATAGGCAAAGGAGGTCAAGAGCATCATCTCCACTTTACAGATGGAGAAACTGAGTCATGGAGAGGCAGTGATTTGTACTAGATCAACCAGTAAATCTGGGGTCCTTGCTGAGTGTCATTTCCACTTGGTATGGGGTCACAGCCTGCTGCTAAGTATCTTTGCCAGATCTCTGACTGCCACCTCAAACACTGCTGAATAGGGTGAAGTGGTGCAGAAAGGACCACTGTTTGCTGGGGGCATCATGTTGGCTCCCACAATCTGAGTGCTTCCACAGGAAAATGAATAGCAGCAATTGGGTCCCAGTGAAAGTGTAAGTCCTTGATTTGTGTGTATCCCTTCCCCTTCCTTGATAGCTGCAAAGCATAATGAGATCTCCTAGTACCAAATTGCTGAGGATGGGATTCAGCTCATCTAATTTAACTCTGAGGCTGCGCTAGTCACTCAGGTTTCCTTTATAGTCAAAAGGAAGGAAGAAGCACCTTCAGACAGCAATTTGTCTCGTTCCTGTTAGGCATATATGAGAGAGTAACTACCCTGTAGAGGCAACTGTGCTCTGCCTCAATAAAGGAGCAGCCTAGAATGAAGTATCTTGCTTTTAGGAGAGATGAATTGTGTCCTTGGGAACAAATACAGATGAGTCCAGATGACATGATTTAAATAATAGAACAAGTGTTTTCTAAGCTTGCACTGTTTGGCTTTTGCTTTTGTGTCCATACATGTCTGAACTTGTCACCCATGTGAGCATGCATTGTCCTTGGGATTCGTTTTACCACCTTGAGCTTCAGTTGGTCACACTGGTTTGCCATGGAGAAATAGTTGCTGTTAATGCTGATTTTTATGAAAGGAAGATCTTGCAAGTGCCATCTAGAGTCAGTTAGTTTGAATGTGCCTGGGTGAGCTGGTTTGTGAAGAAGCTGGCTATGAATGAAAGGCTCTAAATCCATGTTCCCTAGGCAAGGTTTTGTGGTGAATAAGTAGGTGGTGGCTGAAGTCTATCATGAGTTACATGCAGGTAAGCACAAGGTTAGTATAAGCAAGGAAATAAGCCAAAATAGCCAGGCAATAGCTATTTGTACCTTGGGCAAGAGGGAAAACCAAAATGCTGTGAAGTGCAACCTATGCTCTTGATAACCCTGTGAAAAGATGGGACAGAGCAGGAGGATAAGTGGGACATCCTGTCAAATGAGCTGTTTTACTTCTTCCTTGCTGCTGTGCTGTCCTTGCAGCACAAGTATCCGGGGGTACAAGAGTGTTGAACTCAGCATCCTGCTTGGAAGTCCATTTTGATGTCTTGTGATACTTATTCCAGCTGCTTTCCAGGATGGTGTGAGAGAGATTGGGAGTGGCACAGCATGGCCATACCCTGCTATAGGAGGCAGGCAGGGCAGAGGCCGCAGGACTGCTGGCACATGGACCAGCTCCACAGCTGGAAGCAGCATAAGCACATCAGCACTGTGCTTGTGTTAATAAACTCTGCTGCATCATGGTGGTAATTGGTATTTGCATAGCACTTTGCAAATAGGAAAGCAGTGCTTCAATGCAAGCGATAAATAGGTTGGCTTCCCGCCTGCCTAGAGCTTGCCCTCTCAGCTGCTTAGGCAGTTGGGCACTTGACTGAATGTAAAAAAAAAGGACTGAATCAAATATCTTCTTTACAGTTTGGTTCTGGCTCAACAGGCCTATTCCTTTTCAAATGTGGAGATGAGCTGGGAAACCATTTGAGTTTAGAAAGCTGTGAGAGGAATGTGCAGCATTTGGGATCTTGATTTCATCCCCAAAATCCATTGAAACAGCCATGCTTCTGGTTTACTTAATGTGAGCCTCTGTGATAAGATTTACAATGCTTAGCATCATAATGAAGGCAGGGACTCTTCATTAGGGACTGTAAGTGAGGAAAAGGGGTAATGGATTCAAACTTAAACAGGGGAAGTTTAGATTGGATATAAGGAAGAAGTTCTTTACTGTGAGGGTGG